>SNQJ01S0056593.1:13819-39381 GCA_010110895.2 Picea sitchensis | reverse complement strand
TATGGGGCCAATCCCACTTGGGATTTTTTTGTGGATGCGGTAAAGGAACAGTATTACCCTATTGGAAACTATGAGGACCAGTACATGAAATGGACCACACTGCGGCAAGAGAGGGGCCAAGCAGTTCCAGAGTTCACAAATACCTTCCATACCTTGTGCACCAATATGGGTATCAAATAATCCGAGTGACATTTGGTTCTAAAATACCGTGGGGCTCTACACAGATACATCCAAATTGAAATGGATTTTTTGGACATCTCATCACTCGGTGCTGCTTATCGATATGCTGTTAAAATTGAGTAGAAATTTAAGCACCAGAACAAACGAGAATTCAGGTCTGCATATCCGCAACAACCAAAGTATGACAAAGACGAACCTAACAAACAGTCTCCCAAAAACCAGTCCAAGACACAAGAAAAGAAGGGCCACGGGCACAACACTGATGAATGTCGCTCAAAACAGTCATTGGTGGTCGAGATCAAAGACAAGGAGCCAAACCCTGATTCTGAATCTAATTTTGAAAATACTGGTAAAGGACAGATCATTGATGCAAACCCCAGTGTTATTGTCGCAACCATAGAAATTCAACCAGAAGAACCAATAGATCCTTAAGAGGGGGAGCACCTTTTTCATTCACAGATGTTGGTGAAGGGGACCCCGTTGCATTTTTTTGTTGATAGCGAAAGCCAGAAAAACCTCATCTCAGCAGAGGTCGTCAAATAGTTGGGATTGTCGACAACACCACACCCATGGCCATACAACATCAGGTGGCTTTGCCAAGGACGATATCTCCATGTCATCCAACAATGTCAATTTTCATATGGCATCCAACCCTTCAAGAATGAGGTATTATGTGATGTTTCCCCACTGGATGTTTGTGATGTTCTCTTGGGCCAACCATATATGTGGAGAGGCCAAGTTATTTATGAGTCTCGACTCCGTAGTGTCATTGTTAATTTGGGGGGTCATCTCTATAGAATACCAGAGGTAGTTCCAACTATTGTTCCACCTAAAAATTGTCACAAGGTAGTATCTCATACTGCAAACTTAAGCTTCTTCGCAATCTGTTCAAAAGGGGAACAAAAGGACACTGCAACCACTACAGTCTTGCCCCCTGCACATTCTATCCAACATAAGAAGGTTGAAAAGGTTGCAGCAAAGCGCAAAGATTCCTTCTGCGCACCTTCCTCTCATGTAGCTTGACTTATTAAACAACCTCAAATTCAACAGGTTCATGACAGACTTCCACAAACTAAGCAACGCGATGTCTCCAACAATACAAGCAACTCACCAAGATGTAGATCCAACAAACACTTTTCCCTCTCCCCTAGGAACTCAATGCAATGGATAACATTGCTTCTTAAGGAGAGAGGATTGATCCAAGGGGATATTGGTGGCAACCCACCTTCTTCGACTGGCTCAAAATAGTTTTCTGGAAATTTTGGCAATTTACTATTTTTAGCAGGTTTTAACTTCCGGGGCCATTTTGAGGGCCTAAATGAAGGTTTTTCGAGATCAAGGTTCTCAATTATAGACAAAGGAATTATTGATCCCCCAAAATTAATCTCCTCAACGATACCTTTCCAACGATCTATCATACGCCTAAAACGAAGATCGTATGCAAAAGTTACGACTCAGGGAAGTTGATGTACTAACTTACCCAAACGGGGCCCACATGACTTTTGGTGCTTCATCTCCTAGGGTTAGGTTTTTGGATGTATAGGGGTTTTGGCATTCCTATTTATTGTAAAAGGGCCTTCAGAGCCTCATTGTAATAATCTCCTTGCGAATGAGAGTATCCGTCACATCTCTTCTCAAAGATAAGTTGTTACCATTCTAGCGAGTCTTTCACTTTGTATTTTTACAATCCCTGTACATTTATTTCATTAATAGAAATCGTATATTACTGTATATCTGTGATTATGGTTGCATCTMTGATACCTTTTTKTTATATTATTGAATCTCTATGATATCTCTGTGCATTTATTTATTATATCTCCTATCTCATTTCGTTAWTCTGGATCAGGAAGCCCTATGGCCTCACTGACAAACTCTTTAGTTACTTCCAACTGGATATGTCCAACTTTCTCCCTATACCCATCAAATGTTTGTGTGAATTCCTTAGCCACGCGAAGGTTATACGCTTTGAAACTTTTGATGAAGGCATCTCAGCCATGACCTTTCAAATCCTCGACTACATCATCATGAGACAACAATGGTTGAGAGCCATTCGGCTCTATTTGGACAACATGATCCATTAAAAATATGACTGGATTGTAACAGGGTCGACTCAAGATAGCTCTAGGTTTATATGGAAGGAGTAAAAGGAATAAATCTGAGTGAATAAAATGGAAACAAACCAAGCAAAACCCCTGTGCAATCATAGTATGAACATCGAGGTTTCAACTATTGAGGTTTGAGCACTCTTGGTAATGAAAGCCTCGCGTACAACGCATGAGAAAAATCCTCAACTCATAATGAAAGCTTATCAATTTACTCTGCCAACAAAATGGTCAAGTACAAGGAACGATACTTGTGCATTAATTCTGATGTCTAGCAATGACTATAGTTGATTTGCAAAGGGTTCAAATATACAAACATGTTTATAATTCAAATGCAAAATAACATAAGTATCATATCAACATTCAACACACTCAAAAGGAAATTCATTCAAGTATTACATATAGAGTAGATACAAGAACAATGACCTTTTAAAAGAGTGCCTTGAATAGGAATACAAAACTAAGTTTTCATGTTTGATTCATGCTTTCAGTCGTGAATCAAGCATGAAAACGCAAAATTTAAAGAGTTATTAAACATCTTTTATAATCCAGTAATCATCCCAAAATGATAATATGAGGTGAAGGCAACTACAAAAAGTGTCGTTTGTCGTTCAAATAGAAAAATCGTGTAGGGCTGCCAACACAACCTAAAACCCTCGTCTATTCTGTTGAATAGGCCCAAATTGTTGTTACTACAAACAACATTGTTTCTACTATTGTGGTCCTCTATAGGGAGTCCACTACTGAGACATCTTTCTCCATGGTGTCATGAACATGGATCCTCTTGGAGTACCTTGACATCCCAATGAATGTCTAGATGGTGTCTRATGTTGCTACACATGAGATGTCACTTGTCCCATTGGTCTCACATGATTCTTACTCTGACCCTCSTTGATTAGTTCTTCCTCAGCTATGAGGGCATTTTGGACTACATCGTGCAACGTATAGGGCATTAGGATCCTCACCTTCACATGAATGTTGATGTTAAGGTTGAATAAAAACTTGTTGACCTTAACCTTCTTGGTGTTCAGATTTGGAGCATACCTAAGAAACTCCATGAATTGGGCCTCATACTTAGGCACCGTATGACCACCATGTCGTAGGGAATTGAACTCATTGATTTGGAGCTCAATGAATTCCTTTGACAAACACCTCTCCCAGAACCGCTCCTCGAACAATTCCCATGACACGTCTTCGTTGTCCATGTTCATTTGACATGGCATGAGTGTCTTCCACCATATAAGAGCGCTCCCCTTCACCTGAAATACTGCCATGCAAACATTCATGTTGGAGGTGTAGGTACAAAGTGCGAAGCACATCGCCAGTTTCTCTAACCATGCCTTGGTGGCTATGTTGTCTGTGGCACCCAAGAACTCAGGAAACTTGACCTTATGAAGTTCTCTGTGATAGCTACCAGTATTAGATGGGGCGTGTTGTGTGTCCTTATAGGGTATAGGCGCCCTGGCCTCATCTCTATATAGACATTTAATCAAGGCCTCAGACATCCTCTGAAAGGACCTCTTCAATCGAACCACAACCCCCACAACAATCTTCTCCTGTAAAATGACATGTTCTTCTCCTTGAGGGTTATACCCCTCTTGCGTGGATGTTATTGGAGGTGTCACACCTCCTTCCCTAGCACCATGTCGTCTACCTCCACGATGTCTGCTAACCATGATTACCTACAGGCAGACCATTCAATTTAATTAGTGATAAATTATTAATCAAGTGTCTAATACAGTGGAAGGAGTAATGATCCCAAGTCACGGGGTTGAACCCGCTATGATACCATATGTAACAAATCCTCTGTTACAACTAGGAAAGCGTAGCATAAAAGGTAGAATTATTTTTTTTAGCATAAGGAAATTAACGTAAACAATATAAATCATAGAAACACAAAATCAATGACATCATAAGTAAAAGAATTACCAGCTACTCATCATTGAAATCAATAACTACGCATTCAACACATCAACAAAAAGGATAGCGAGACATAAACATAAATAGTGTCACTGCTTAGCACATCACAATCATATTGAAACAATTTATAAACAATGATCAACCACATAATGAATATTAAAATGACTACCCATTCAATCCTACCCTGCAAGGTTAGGACCTCCAGGAGACATAAGCAATGCTCAAGCCTAGGATCCAATTGATTTTGACCATTTAAGGTCTCAAGGATGGATATTGTTCTAAGAAACAAGGAGGTGTCTACATTCCACTAGCAATCAAGTCCAACATCAACTATATCAATCAATCAATCATAATCATCAATTAATCATGGTGCAAGGGTAATTAACATATTTATCATAATACATCAACATTTAATTCATGGCGTGCAAGTATTCTAACTAATCACATAACCCATCATACACCACATTAAATCCAAGGTGCAAGAGCAATTATCAGTTTCATTCATGGCGCAAGATTATAATCACATAAATGCAATCATCTGTCACATTAAATTTCATTCACGTAAGAAGTCTAATATGTAAACAATCATTCATTACATCATATTTTCACTACGTGCAAGGAATCCATTCACAACATTCCTAAATAAAAAAACGCCCGAAGACATTCATTAAACAACCCTAAAGGGGAAAATCCTTAATGGCCCTTGGGAGACACCATCTTTACCGTTGACCCATGGCCACTTGTATTAATATAATATTTTAATAGAAAAAGGTTTTGTTACTAAATTCAATTTACAGGGATCTAAGTTACAAAGTTTCAATCATGACATAGTAATCTGCAAAGATGAAACCCTAAATTTAACTAAAATAGAACAATATAAAGGCAGGGCCAAGTGACAAAACCTTTTATAGAAATTGAATCAGTGTATACAAGTACACCTATCTTGACGAAAATGATGACCAATTCACATAAAAATGAGAGAGTACAATGATTCCCCNGTAATCTGCAAAGATGAAACCCTAAATTTAACTAAAATAGAACAATATAAAGGCAGGGCCAAGTGACAAAACCTTTTATAGAAATTGAATCAGTGTATACAAGTACACCTATCTTGACGAAAATGATGACCAATTCACATAAAGATGAGAGAGTACAATGATTCCCCAAGTAATATAATACGCTATATATATATATATGTTCACTTCTTTTTCACCATATATATATATATATATATATATATATGTTCACTTCTGTTTCACCAAATCTAGTTAAACATAACCCTAGAATCTTGTATAACATCAATATTGAGAACTATCATTCCTGTATACAATGAATTACAAACTATTTTGGTACAACTCATCATCAAAGATATTTCAATACATTAAGACATTAAATACATTGATACATTAAAAAGTGCACACATTATTATATAGCACTCATAACTTCAACATTGATAAATAATTTAACATGCCTAAGTTATTTTAAAATCCATATTTAAGATGAACTTCATGGAGATAGCATGGAAATCACAGAGCAATGAATTATTTCCTCCATACACTTGTTACTTGTTCCCTTAGTTACACTAATAAATCCACCATTTAATTTAATTAAATTTCAATTTCCCTCACCCATCCTAAAAGCGCTCCTAAGATTACACCTAGTTGTCCCTTTATTCCCTCTATTTCCCTTTTAATGACTGACGTCTTTCTAAAAATTAGTTGTATTTAATTTAGGAAGGTTCTTTAGTTAGACTAGACTAGATATCTTTCTATGCTTACACATTATTCTTTATTCCTTTCTCAACTAAAATTCTAATTTAGTACTTACTTGCACATGTGTAATAATCATTCCTTAGGATTTATTTTTATTTTCATTTATTCTTAATTTGATTTATTTCATCCCCTCATCTTTTAATTCAAAATTTTTAGTTTTTAGTCTTCTCACTCACTTAGCTTAGACTTAGTTAAATATTTATTTGCAAACTCATAGACCCTTAGGGATTATTCTTAATAAATTTATTATTTAGTTAATTAATTAATCAATTAATTAATTTAGCAGGTGCTCAAGCTTGTAAGGTTTAACATTTGCTCAAATTTTCTACGACACCTAGATTAATTGACTCTTTTTTTTATACCACGACGTTCCCTTCAAGATTCACTTCGTGCTCCAAGGGTGCCACTTGCCTCTGATTCAAATTTTAATTTATGCGACGTGCCCTTTAAGACACACTACATGCTCCAAGGGTGCCACTCGCGTTTGAATGGTTTTCATAGTTTTCCAACCCTTGGAGTCAATAATCCATTCAGTTGACATTGTGAGAGACTAAGGGCCTCTAAGGAATAAGGTCCATGCCTCATTGTGCACCCCTTAGAATATTCATGATCGATTGTTTCAATATTTCCTCACGACATCGTGGATATCTCGAGCTAGGTAATTGTTAGCCTACAATTTGAGTCACGAAAGAAGTGCTAGTAGGCTGTGGCAGGGTTGCTGCCACACCTATTTCTAAATATCTGGTTGTTGTGCATGTCCCCTTTAGTCCTTATGTGAGTCTGATTAGCAATAAATTGTCAGCCTACATCCATCAATGAAACACTATTAGTGATCCATAACAACATCATAATATACATGATCATATGTCACATATGCATGAATAAAAATACCTAAACCAATAAAATCCACTCCCTGACTCAATCCACATTCCAAGGATGTCCATTGATGCCATCGACATCCTCAACCTGTCAAGTGTCCTGCACATTGAGGGGAAAATCATCAATATCATCTGTCAATACATAGATATCAAATAACATAAAATCATCAACATCAACATCATCGTAAGAATCCATAATTGAACAGACAACAATATACTAAAACTAGATCACTTGCATGCAAGTTTCCTCAAATAATAAGTCAATTTATCTGCATTCAAGAGCAGGATGTTACAGGGATCCGATCTCCTCTATCATGCGCTCTCCTCTCATCTGGGTTTGATCCAATGACCCAAATTTAATCTTGTGGCCCAAATCAATGATTGTTATGGTTTCTCAATCTTTGAAAGGCTCAACCTTTGATCTCTCCACTGCAGGGTTGAATCCTTGGCCTCTACTTTCTTTCTTGAACCGCTACACCTCCACTTGGCCAAATTTATTAAATTTTCCATGAATTTAACAACATAAATTGGGGATTTTTCCCAATTCCACACCATTTCTTTTGATTTTTACCATAGACGCACTGTAACTTGAAATTTGGCTAGTTCGAAATCAATTCTCTGTGAAATTTCTCTTTAGTTCAACTTGCTCTGACCATATAGGCTCAATGTTGAAAAATGGATCTCTCATAGCATATTGTAACATCCCCAACCACCTGTTGGGGTATTCCTTGAATTTTTTTTGAGTTGTATAGCAAATTTAAACATACAAAAACTATGCAAATACAAATATTCTTACAAAATAATAATAGAAATACACATGCAACATACATAGGAAAAACCCATAAAAATAAAGATATAAATAATAAGGCATCATGTAATTTAACACACAATTGACACTTATCTTGGTAAAAATATCACCAACTGCGTGTAGACCTTCCATGTTCCTCCCAACCTTAGAACACACTACTCAAACTCTCAACAATGGGTCACTCCCGAGATGAGACTAAACTCCACCTGGGTAAAGGAATTCCTAACGAGGCTGATCTATCTCAGATAATAGGAAAAACTCTATCACGGGTGCTAACTTGAACTAACAACCTATAGTCCCTCATTCCTCACATACATGTCCCACCCCATGAAATGTGCCCCATCTCTTCTCAACGGTCCTTCGACTACCCCATTTCATTTCCTGGGCTTCAACAACAAGCCATACAAGAAGTATCAGATCCATGTAGTTGTAGTTTGGTACCTTCGAGAAATCAATTCCCAACAACTCTCTCACCTATATGGAATTTCTCATGGGCCTGACAACCCACCTCTTCAGTATCCCATGGGCCTGACAACCTACTTATTTAGTCTAGCGCCTAAGCTAACCAAGTATAGGTACAGGTATGGTACTAGCTCAGGTATGCACAAGGATAGTAACCGAAAGGTACCCCTAAGGACACCTGAAATCCGTGAGTGAAATATGATGGAATGCATAATCATGGGAAAATGAACTAAGTCCCAACCATATGTATGCATGTTCTGAATTTGACACTTGTCATGTTGAGAAGCTACTTTGGCCCACTTGTCCCCATCCTTAAAACTTAGAATAAAATAATTATCCATACTTTATACTTTAAGGAATATCAATATAATATTCCTTTTTGGCTTAAGATCCCTAGCTTATTCCCTTATCCTTGAATTTTAGCCCCCTTTCCCTAACTAGTGGAGTTTATTCCCCCATACTCTTTTACATGGTTGGTATTCCGCAGTGATGTGTTTTTCATTAATATTTTCATGTGAATACACTTACATTTACATCACAGATTTATTGTCCTTTCTGCATCTCGGCTCACCGACCTAAGTACATTTGTATTTACATTTACATTTGGGGTCTGGCCTAGGGTTATTACAATAGAGAAGGAATGAATATTTGATGTCAGGAGAAGGGGGTTCTCATCCTAAATATCATGATAATGTGGAAATAGAAAATTTTAATGAGGAATATATCTAGGTAAGTCTAAATGAAAGTAGAAATGATAATCAACCAGAAATGTTACAAATAGTTAAGGATTTAAAAGCATAATTACAATGTGTGAAAGTTGATAACGAACGCTTCCTAACGGAAGAAGAAGATTTAAATGATGTATTATTAAATAAACTACATGATCGTGAAAACCTTAAGAATAAGTAATTTGGCTCTAACAAAATTGGAAACAAGGCATGCAAACAAAAATTAAGAAAACAAACATCTTTGGATACTAACATTGAATCCACTAATGAGAAATTCGATAATAAAGAAGAGAAAAATATGAAGATTCAAGTTAAAGCACTGATAGTAATCAGATGGAAACTAAAAAGAAACACAAATCTTATGATGATATCACTCGGTAATTTAAAAAGATCAAGCCCCCTATGTTCAACGGTGAAATTAAAATAGGAGAAGAGGTTGAAGCATGGATTTCCAGAATGAATAAATACTTCCAACTATATAATTATTCTAGTGAATTAAAAGCGGGAATGGAAATATATAATTTGATTGGGAAAGATGATATCTAGTGGAAAGATATAAAAAAAGTAAAACATATCAAAGAATGATATGTAACTTGGAGAACCTTTAATAAATATTTTAAAAGAAAATACTTGTCAGAATAGTATTATGAAGAAAAGTCTAAGGAATTTTATGATTTAAAACTGGGAAGTATGACAATGAAGGATTTGTGCAGTGATTTCTCAAGTTTGTTGCATTATGTTCCTTATATTGTTTATGAACAACCAAAGATTCAATGTTTTATAAGTTTTCTACCTCATCTTTATAAATAAAGAATTAAATATGATAATCCAAGAACTTTAGAAGAAGCAATGAGGAAGGCAAATTTGAGTTATTAACAAAAAATAAATAAAAAAATGTAAGCAACTGGAAAGATAAAAAGTGTAATAAATTCGAACAAAAAGGAAAAGGAACAAAATTTTTCAGTAAATTTTTTGGAAATAATCAATGAAGTTATCAAGGGAGCAACCATAAAGCTAATAAACCTTACAATCAATCTGGGAATAAGGATAAATAACATGTTACTGTTTATAATAAAAATACATACCAAAGAGAACCTTTGAAGTGTTGGGACTGTGGTGATGCACATTATTACAAGGAATTTCCACTCAGGAAGAAAAACAACAACAACTTGCATACTGTCTGTGAAGCTTCTAAAGTTAAAGAAATTGCAAGGAACATTCAAAAAAGTAGCACAACATTGGAAAATAGACACACAAATCATTAGACCTCTATGGTAGAAGTAGAAGATACGTTAAATAATGAACCAATATCTATTTTGATTGACCTTGGTGTTAGTTTAAGTTATATTTCACCTATAGTTGTGAAGATGTGCAAATTACATAAAACAAAAATTGAAAAGTCATGGTTAGTTCAGCTTGCTACAAGTACAAAAATGAATGTAACTGAATTTGTTGGCAAGTGTGAATTTCTTATGAATGATTTAAAAACCTATTCTGATTTTAATTTTTTTCCCTTAGGGTTGTATGACTTGTTGATTGGTATGAATTGGTTAGAGGAACATAGAGTGATATTGAACTGTTATAACATGACATTCTTATGCATAGATGATATTGGTATTGTTGTTAATATAAAAGGGATACCTAAAAAAAATTTTGTTCGCGAAATATCAAAATTGCAACTGAAAAAGTGTGTGCGTAAAGGTTGTAATATATATGTTGTTCATGTAATAGATAACATGGAGGAAAGTGAATAGATTAATTTTACATAATTTCTTGTTTTAAATTCATTTAGGGATGTATTCCAAGAATAAATTCTAGGATTACCTCCACAAAGAGACATAGATTTTACTATAAATATAGTATCTAGTGTGGTACCAGTCTCTAAGGATTCTTATAGGATGAACATCATAGAGATGAATGAACTAAAAATACAGTTACAATAATTAATAGATAAAAACTACATTCGACCCATTGTGTCTCCATGGGGAGCACCTGTACTTTTTGTAAAGAAAAAGGATGGTACTTTATGACTGTGTATGATTACTGACAAGTAAATAAGATGATGATTAAAAATAGATATCCTTTACCTCACATTGATGATCTATTCGATCAATTAATAGGAGCGTCGATATTTTCTAAAATTGACTTATGATCTCGATATCACCAAGTTATCATAAAAGATGAAGATATTCATAAGGCGACTTTTAGAATGAGGTATGGACACTTTGAGTTTGTAGTAATGCCTTTTGGTTCAAAAAATGCTCCAGCCTCGTTCATGTGTTTAATGAATAATATTTTAAGTAAATACTTGGATAAATTCGTTATTGTTTTCATTGATGATATATTAGTATATTCGAAAAATTAACAAGAGCATGAAGAACATTTAAGAATAATTTTACAAGTGTTAAGGGAACATGAATTGTATGCTAAGCTCAGTAAATGTGACTTTTTTAAAGATAAAATATACTATTTAGGACATGTTATTTGCAAAGAAGGAATTTCTATTGATCCGGATAAAATTAAAGCTATAATGGAATGGTTTGTTCCCAAAGACATCATTGATGTAAGATCCTTTATGGGAATTACCAACTATTATCGAAGATTTATAGAAGGTTTTTAAAAAACTGCATACTCTATAACCTCATTACAGAAGAAGGGAATAAAATTTAATTGGACAAAAAAGTGTCAAGAAAGTTTTAATAAATTAAAACATCTTCTAACTATTGCYCCTATACTAAAAATTGCAGATCCATATAAATATTTTGTTGTATGTATGGATGCTTGAAAACAAGGTTTAGGAGGGGTTTTAATGCAATAAGGTATCTTATGAATATAGAAATCTTAAAGAAAAAGAAAAGAATTATGTTACCCATGATTTAGAGCTAGTTTCTATAATACATGCCCTTAAGATGTGGTGACACTATCTTATAGGAATAAGATTTTTGTTGATGTCTGATAATATTAGTTTAAAATAATTGTTTGATCAACAAAATATGAATTCTTGACAAGCTAAATGGTTAGATTTTCTAAGTGAATGTGATTTAGAAATAAATCATATTAAAGGTAAAGAAAAATAAAGTTGCAGATGCTTTAATTTGTCATGAGAATTTAGTCTACATGACTGCAAGTAGTAGTTATGAGACATATTTGGAAGAAAAAGTCAGAACGACTGCGAAGAATGATGACAAATATAAAGTTTTAAAATGAAAAATAATGGAAGGCTAAGTAGAAAATGATAAATCAGATTTGAGAATAAGAAGAAATGGATTATTAATGTATAACAATAGATTATACATACATGATTGAAATGAAATAAAATTGCTAATATTGAACGAATTGCATAAAAAATCATATTCTCGACACCTTGGGTACCAGAAAATGATTACTATGGTAAGAAATGAATATTATTGGCCAACTATGAAAAGTGAAGTAGAAAAATATTTAGCAAAATGTTTGTAATGTCAGCATGTAAACGCTGAGCACAAGCACCCAACAAGCTTACTACAACTTCTACCTATTCCATAATGGAAATGGGATGCTATTAGTATGGATTTTATAATGTGAATACCTAAGAATAATAAACATAATAAAAAAGGTAGAACATTTTATTCATGTTAAGTCGACTTATAAAGATATAAATATTGATGATATTTTTATTAAGGAAAATTTCAAATTACATGGTGTGCCTAAAGTTGTAATTTCTAATAGAGATGTTAAGTTCACAGGTACATTTTGGAATGATTTGTTTAAAGGTTTGGATACCCAATTAAAATGGTGTGCCTAAAGTTGTAATTTCTAATAGAGATGTTAAGTTCACAGGTACATTTTGGAATGAGGAGCTTAAAGGTTTGGATACCCAATTAAAATTTAGGACTACTTATCAACCACAAATAGATGGTAATATTGAAAGGGTAAAACCAAGTATTAGAGGATATGATAATAATGTATGTAATGGATAAACCTAGTAAATGGGAAGAGTATTTACATCTTGCTGAATTTTCTTATAACAATCATTTTCGGGCTTCAACAAAATTAATTCCTTTTGAAATACTTTATGGATGGAAATGTAACACTCTAATTACTTGGAGTAGTCCACTGGATAGATTAAAAGGTCCTGATATGTTGAAAGATATGGAACTAATGCTGAAACATGTACAACATAACTTGAAGGTGGCACAAGAATGACATAAAAGTTACACATATTTAAAAAGAACTCCAAGAGAGTTCGAAGTTGGAGATCGTGTTTATGTAAAAGAAAAATACAGGAAAAGTTCCTTGAAACTAGGAAATTATATTAAGTTAGCTCTGAGATATTGTGGACCCTTCAAAGTGTTAGCAAGAGTGGAGTCAGTAGCCTATCAAATGGCACTTTCGGATTCAATAAAAGTACATAATGTTTTTCATGTTTCTTTATTAAAAAAATGTGTGTGTGATGCTACTCATGTGTTTGATTGGGATGTGATATAGGTGGAAACCGAAGGAGAATTCCAAGTGGAACCGGAGCACATTCTCGATAAGAGAGATCTTATTCTTCTAAACTGCACTATTAGGAGAATAAAGGTGCAATGGAGGCACCTTAGTCCCAAGGAAGCTACCTTGGAATTGTAAATTCATATGCGAGATGCATATGCAATTCATTTTCAAAAATATCCAGAAGACCTTGACTAACACCGAGGACAGTGTTAAAATTTAAAGGGGGATGTAATTGGATTATTTTGTATGTTTTCATGTCATCACATCTTGTTATACTTCTAGGGAAGTTTTTGGGCCCTTAACAGTGTTTCTCTGGCTCGCCATATTCAAACTGTAGATGGAGTAAGAGTTTGAAGGTGTAATGTGTAGTTATCTAAAAGACCTTTCCAATAGGTTATCACACATCTAAAATGGATTTGTATGCAAAATTTACAACCCTAGGAAGTTGAGGTAGCAACTTACCCATAGGGGTCAACATCAATTTTTGTGTTTCACCTCCTAGGGTCACATTTTTGGATGTCTAGGGTTTTGGAATTCATGAGGAATATCAAAACGGCCTCTAGATCCTCATTGTAAGGATTTTTCTTAGACAGATGCACATAGAAGCCACATCTCTTCTCAGAGATAGATACCATCATTCGAGCAAGTGTTTCAATTCTGCATTTTTATAGTTTCAACCTATTTCATTTATTCAATAGAGGATATTGTTCACTAGATATATCTGTTGTTATTCATATCTTTGTGTTTATTGTATTCAATTTGTTAATCAGTTCATTCTTCTACTAAATATGGATCAATGGTATCTGAGCGATTTTCTCTTCATTTATTTTTCTTCATGCATGTCCCCGACAAGATCTGGGTACAAGAAGTTGGGACTCAAACCAATCAAGTCGTTGCAAGATTGGCCGCTCTGAGCCCAACAACAACCCATGGGAGACAAAAATAAAGATGATGGAGTAGGAGATCCTTTTAAAAAATTTCTCAAGTAAGCCCTTGCGTGACAAAGGAACAAAATGATGGACAACTTTGTGCAGATCCTTTGATGACTGTCCACAAGAGAAACATATTCATCAAGATGCCATGCAACCCCCTTTAAGGTACATGCAAATTTTGATATTCCATTATTTGAAGGACTGATGGATGAGGATGTTGTAGATAAATAGTTGAATCTACTCGAAGGTATTTTTTTCTCCACAATTTTTCTGATAGGGAAAATATTACTTTTTCACTCCTCAAGGCCATCCCCCATGTTCAGTACTGGTGGGACACCTAATCTGAGTAAAGGGACATTCAAGAATCTGCAATATTTGTTGTTTTCCCTACATGGGATTCCTTACAGGATACCATTAAAGAATAATACTACCCTCTTGGAAGCTACAAGGACTAGTACACCAGATGGACCACCCTGTGTCAAGAAACGACCTAGAAAATACCATATTTAACCAATAGTTTCCATACCCTACACACCAAATTGGGTATTAAATACTCTGAGCAACATGTTGTGCTCAAATACGACAGTTGTTTGCATAGATACATTAAAAAAAATGGATTTTCTAGACATTGCCTCATTGGGTACGACTTATATACAAGATGTCAAGATCGAGCAGGAATTTAAGAAGAAGAAGTGAGAGTTTGGATATAAAAATTCCTCACAATCAAAGTAGGGAAAAGGCATCCCCAACCCACACAACAAGGGATAGAGAAAATATGGCCACTCTCAAGAAAACTAGTCCAAGACGCAACACAAGAAGGGAAATGAGAAGATGAAGAAGGACGCGGGAAAATTGTGTGAGTACCATAAAATCCCTTGGCACAACACTGAATAATGTCACTCCAAGAATTCACTCATGGACGAGCTTAAGTCTTCCGAGTCACAGGTCGATTCTAACTCCAAATCAAATCTCGAAGGAGGGAAGCACAATATGTATGTTGAACCCAGTGTGAATGTCGCTACCACCAAAGTCTGGACAAGTGAACCATAAGAACCAGAACAAGGGGAACACATCTTTCATTCATAGATGTGGGTAAAGGGGCTCCACTTTATTTCATTGTTGATAGCGATAGTCAGAAGAACCTGATTTTAGTAAAGGTCGGCAACCGATTGGAGTTGTCGATGACAACGCACCCACAACCCTACACCATTGACTAGCTTAGCCAAGGAAGAGATCTTTGTGTCAGCCAACATTGTCGTATGCCCTACGAAATCAATCCTTTCAAAGATGACGTATTGTGTGATATTATTCTTTAGTCTCTGCTAAGCAATGCAGTAAGGTCATTTCAAAGACCGGGAAGTTTGTCTTCTTTATGATCCATTCTCATAGTAAGAAGAAGGTTGTTGAAACATCTRTGGCCCCTACAAAAATCCTCTATTTGTACCAGAAGCAAGTGGATGGGATCCTAGAAGAGTACATAGACATATTCTCTTCACCCACCGGGGTACCAATGCACTGACAAGTCAAACATCCAGTTGATCTGACCCCTGGTGCACCTCTACTTAATGGACTAGTCTCTTGTCACTCGTTGATGGAAAATGATGAAATCAGACATCAGATCAAAGATCTTAGTCAAAATGGGAACATCAGACCCAAATCCTCCCCTTGAAAAATCCTGATTGTACTGGTGCAGAAGAAGTATGAGATTTGGTGACTCTGCATTGATTACATAGACTTAAAAAAAATCAGAGTCAGGAACCAATAGCCAATTCCCAGGATTGATGAACTTCTTGACCAACTCACAAGGGAAAATTTCTTCAACGATATTGACCTAAAGCTTGGCTACCACCAGGTTCCCATCGAACCAACTAATGTATGGAAGATAAATTTCAAATCTAAAGAAGGTGTCTTTGAATGGCTAGTCATGCCCTTTGGATTAAAAAATGCACCAACCAATTTGATGAGGTTGATGGATGATGTATTGATACCCTTCACCAAATCATTCATGGTGGTATATTTGGATGACATCCTGATCTTCAACAGAACTTCAGAGGAGCACATGCATCATATTCAACAGTTTTTGAGCACTCTGCGGCAAAACAAGTTATATGCTAACTTGAAAAAATGCTCCTTTGGCATGAACATGATCCACTACTTGGATAAATTGTTGATGAGAATGGGGTATATGTTGATCCAGCTAAGATCCAAGTCATCCGTGACTAGCCAGACCCAACCACACTAACCGAGATTTGGAGCTTCTCGGGATTGGACAACTTCTACTGACTGTTCATGTTGGGATTCTCCCATATTGCATGGGAAATCAGCCAGGTGACCAATGGCGATAATAAGGAAAATTTTGTGTGGGGGAAGGAACAATAAAGAGAATTCAATGATCTAAATCACCGCTTATGTTAAGCTCCAGTACTCTCCTTTCCTGATCTACAACAATCGTTTGAGATTGATACTGATGCATCTGACTATCTTGTAGGTGCAGTTCTCACTCAACTTGGTCATTTGGTGTAATACCATAGTGAGAAACTCTCAGATACTTTTTGGAAATACCCCACCTATCAAAAGGAAATGTATTCTATTGTACAATCCTTTCGTCAATGGAAAAATTACATTCTGGGAAAGGAGATGATCATCCACACTTATCAAAAGCCTCTACAGTTCAAATAAACACATGGGAAATTGCAAAATGAACATCATCAGAAGTGGTCCACCTACATGTAGCAGTTCCATCTCAACATCAAGTATAAGAGAAAGATCTCAAATCGTGTCACTGACTGTCCTAGTCAACCTCCTGTGGATTCACTCACCACTGTGCTCCATTCCCGTGGGCATGAGGCATCTGAGTGGCCCCAACTTTATCAACAAGATACAGGCTTCAACACAACCTATCAACTCTTGGGTACATGCGTGTTTGTCACCGATTTTCACATTTAGGACAAAATATTATGCCATCTGTGCCATCTCTGTGTTCCTATAAGCAAGCGTGTGACGATGATTTGGGAATCCCACTATAGTAAGATGGTATGACATTTTGGCGTGGAGAAAATTTTGGCTGCTCTTAAGAAACATTTTTATTGGCCAAAAATTCGAGAGGACCTCAACACGTATATCATATCTTGCACTACTTGTGCCATTTCCAAGATATCCATCAATAAGCAAGGCTTATACACCCATATTCCTACTCACGAGAAGCCATGGGAATCCATCTCAATGGATTTCATGTATGGCCTTCTGTCCACCAAGAAAGGTAATGATTATGTATTTGTGGTCGTTTATTGGTTTTTGAAGATGGCCATCCTCAGAGACTGCAAGAAGAATATCACAATGATAGATCCTTCCAAAATTTTCTTCGAACAAGTGTGGGTCCACTTTGGAATACCACATACCATCATATCTGACTAAGACAACGTGTTCATCAACACATTTTGGTTGAGTATCTTGTAACTATTGGACACCAAGCTCACTAAATCCACTACTTTCCACCCCCAAATAGATGGCAAAATAAAGGTCTTCAATTGGATGATTATGCACATCCTACACATATACAACTCTAAGCATCCACATACATGGGATGAGAGTCTCCCCTATGTTCATCACACTTACAACAAGGCTCTCCATAGCGCCATCGGCCATAGCCCATTTTAGGTGGGGCTGGGATTCCAACCCTTGGGTCCCATTGATGTTGCACCACCTCTTTCCACCACACAAATAGTCTCTTACCATGCTCAATATGAGACTGAAAAATCCACCAGATTCATTGAGAGGATTCAACACCTCCGCCAACAGGTCCATGAGATTTTGCAGAAACCCAATGATAAGTACAAACAATTCCATGATCAACATAGGGTACCACACCAGTTTAAGGTTGGAGACAAATTTTGGTTACATTTGCAGAAGGAGCATCTCACAGGGCCCCATTAGATTATTTTCCCACTTCGCTATAGGCCTTACACTATCACCAAGGTTGTGGGTAGCAATTATTTTGAGCTCAACACATCACCCTTCCTTGGCTTGCACCCAATGTTCATTGTGAACCAACTTCAGCCATGTTTTCCACCATTGTTGGACACCTCATAGATCGCAGAACAACTAACACTCACATATCTCAACCCTAACTGCATGAAACACGCATCCACTGATTAGATAGTGGAAACATAGGTCAAGGGCACTCGCCAACCGAGGATCCAACTTTATCAGGTTGTCAAGGTAGGGCATCTCCTACACTAAGGAAAGTGGCTCACACGGGGACAAATTCTGCAAAAGTTTCCTCACCTGATGGGGGAACTCAATGCAATGGATACCATTTCTTTTTAAAGTACGATTATTAATCCAGGTGGATATTGGTGGCCACCGATATATTCCAACTGTCTCCTCTTGACAGTTTTAGTTCATCTTGTTCTTGTGTACTTGTTTGTAATGGTTGGTTCTACACCTCTGGGGCTATTTGAATCCCTACACATCTTCCAACTGGATATTGGTGGCCTCCTACCTAATCCAACCATTTTATTTTGTATGTTTTCATGTCAGCAAGTCTTGTTGTACTTCTAGGTCTGTTTTGGGGCCCTTAACAGTTTTTTTTGGCTTGCCACAGTCAAACTGTAGACATAGTCAGAGTATGATGACGTAATGTGTAGCTCTCTAAAATACCTTTCCAATAATCTATCATGCGCATAAAACGAAGGTCATATGCAAAAGTTATGACCTCGAGAAGTTATTATTTAATAACTCCCATTAAGGAAATTCATATTTGACTTTATCAAGACATTTGACTTTTATTATTTAAATTATTGTGCAAGATTTTGACTTTCCAAATGTCCTCTTTTGATGAATAGATGTAAGAGACAAACTTTTTAAATGTAATGTCCCCTTCGTTATGTTACATTTAGTGATGTACAAGGGTAAATATTTTTTTTTTCATTAGGAATTTAAAACATCACCACATATTGAATAGCAACACCATTGATACATCATCATAATTAATAATGACACATTAATCAACGCATTAACATAATTAAGAATGAAACAAAATCAACGCATTAACATAATAAATAATGCCACCAATCTACACATCCTTGTAATGAATAATGAGACATAATCAACACGCCATCATAATAAATAACGACACACAATCAATGCATCGTCATGATTAACAACAACACATAATCAAGACATATCATAAATTAGCGATGTCATCAACACATCACAATCAAATGAAGCAGGATACAATAATTGATTAACAACGTCACTAAACATTAAAGGAAAATTCAACCTATCGTGCATGGTTAGGACCTCCAAGAAAGGCCAAGGAGACAAAGAAACACAAGCAAGAAAACATACAAATAAGTAGTTCTCTCAACCTAGAAATAAATATAATTCATATGAAATGGCCTGCCACTCTTATCCCCATCTAGTTCTTATTCAAAAGAATTAGAGTCGGTAGATCAAGTTCAACATCTACTGTTTCTCCGCAGCCTTGATGGAGATTGGATTACCTAAAATGACTTCAAGCCTTTTTCGTTGTGCTCAATCTGATTGATCATCTGATTCACTTGAGAGAGGTTGATATAGATAGATATCTTTGCACAACCTCACAATTTCCGATCTTTTGGTCTTGATAGAACACACGAGTTAATGAAATAGTGAGAGGTCGCGCGACATTGGACAGAGGGAGGCCGCGAGGACAACGAACTAGTGCGATACGAGTGCGTCAACTCCATGGAAAATGATTTCATCTTAGCTAAAGCGTAGAGGTATGGAGTCCTGCATGAAAGGAATTCGCTGGAATCAAATTAAACGATTTGCACAGAGCCATTAAAATTCTTTGGCAATCAATTAAACGATTTGCACAGAGCCATTAAAATTCACTGACAGTCAATTAAACTATTTGCACAGAGCCATTAAAATTTGCTGGCAGTCAATTAAACGATTTGCACAGATCCATTAAAATTGTTGGCATCCATTGTAAAAGGGAAGTTAAAAATTCGGAACCTCGATGACAACGATTTTAATAGCAGTCGCATGTATCTTACCTGCAGAAAGAGTAACCAAGTAAAGCAGTGAAGGATTTGGGCTACCCTAAATTGCAGTGAGCATTGAATCATGATTTTTAAATGAGAAGAGTCTTGGAAGGGTCCCCACGAATTGAGTTTCGTATCTGTGAAATACGGTGCGCCCAACTAAGCCGGATTCCGTCCCAACGCAAGGAAGCTTGTAGCGAATGAGGAATATTAATTCGTATTGAAATCAAATGGGCATGCCATACGATTTCCTTCTAGAACGTCCTGTCATTCACGCAATTTATGGAGGTTTATAGTTCGCCCCGTATTAGATTTAAATGATCTAAATGTGTTGTATGTGTAAGAGGGATTAATTCTAGAAGATCGCAGGATACAGATTTCTTTGTCCCACAAACAAGAGGTCTCATACACCAATTTAGTGTGGCTTGGTCGTGACCTTAAAAATAGATTATTATTATTATAGAATCGGAGAAGACAATATCCAACATTTATATATATTCGAAAAGGTAGTAGTTGTGTTGTGTATATCTAATAAACTTACTGTAATAAAACTATTCTATTAAATACCAACTCCCTTAGTCAGAAATTTTATTAAATGAAATTAAAACCTATATATGCAGCCCGAGTGGGCCTAATGGTTAAGAACATGTGTTTCCTCTTAAGAGGTCATAGGTTCAAATCTAGAGGGGGGTAGGGTATGTATACCTTTGTAGACTTTACCAGTCAAATTTATTATTATTATTATTATTATTATTATTATAAGGATAGTAAATTTTCATCACCTTTCCTAAAAACACTCCTTAAATCACTCTTAGTTGTCTCTTTATCCCCCATATTCTCTTTTAATGACTGACTCTTTACAAAATATGAGTTGGGTTAAAATAAGAGTCTTCTTTTAGTTAGGTTAGTGTTAACTAGATTCTAGATACTTTTTTATACATATTCATTCTTTCATGTTTATTTCTTTCTTATTTAAAAAACCCCTTTTAATATTTTCTTGCACATATTTTTCTTATATCAAACCTTTAAATATATTTCACCCTTTCTTAACTCTTAACTTGATTTACTTCATTCCCTTTTTTTATTTAATTTATAATTTAGTTTTATTCTTCTTACCAAACTTAGACTTAGGATTAATTTTTGAATAGGATTAGACTTTCATTTGGGGATTTATAAGTAATAAATTTCTCATTAATTTTTCATATCTAACAAGGTCTAAAGATTTTTAAGGTTTACAATTATTTTTTCAAGGTTTTCTAGGCCACTTAGATTCATTGACTCAAGTTTTATTTAGTCAACATGCACTTCAAGACACACTTCGTGCTAAAAATGTGTCACTCTCCTTTCACTGGTTTTGATATTTTTCCAACCCTTGGAGTCAACACTCCATTCGGGAGACCTTGTGAGAGAATAAAGGCTTCTAAGGAATAAGGAYTACGCCTTATTGCGCACCCCTTAGAAATCTTCCTGAACGATTGTTTCAGTCCGCCCTCACAACATTGTGGACATCTCGAACTAAGTAATCATTAACCTATAGTTCGAGCCACGACGTGAGTGTTAGTAGGTTGTGACAGGGACGCTGCACACCTCTCCCTCAATATATGATTTTTGTGCATTGCCCCTTTACACCTTATATGAGTCAGATTAGCAAGCATTCGTCATCCTACATCCATCGACGAAACACTATCAATGATCCATATACAAACTCATAATATAATTGATCATATGTCACATATCTATGAATGAAATACTCAAACCAATACAGTCCACTCCCTGACTCAATCCAGAGTCCAAGGAGGTCCATTGATGCCATCGACATCACAATCTGTCAAGTGTCATGCACACTCAGGGAAAACTCGTCAATAACATATGTCAATACATATATATCAAATAACATTAAATCACAACCATCAACATCATCATAAAAATCCATAAGTGAAACAAATAACCATGTACTATAACCAGATCACTTGCACACAAGTGTCCTCAAAGAATAAGTCGATAACATGCACTTGCAAGAGCGGGATGTTACATTGAATAAAATAAATGCAGGAAACATATGGAATATGTAGGTTAGAAAGATATGATTATCACTCCATGAGCGGGGAAAATGATAGATCTAACTCCAACACTGATTAGACAAGTGTCTAAAGTGGGTTTTTGTCACTGACAACTCCTAAAAATTAGGGATTTCTAAAGTTGCAAATTAGAAATATAGCATGTTAATATACATAGCATGTTAACTTATAGAGATATAGCATGTTAATATACATAGCATGTTAACTTTACACAAGTGTTTAAAGTGGGTTTTTTCTATTAAGTGTTTGAAGTGGGTTTTTTCTATTTAGTAGAGATATAGCATGCTAACTTATATTACTGTTGAGATTCCAATATAGATTTTTCTATTTAGTAGAGATATTGAATAACAATGGAAGATCCTAGAGGAATATAAATAATCAAAGTGTTAATATACAAAAATTTAGAGCCACGAGTACTGATGTAAAAGCTTCTTGAAATAAATTTCCCGAAAGGAAAAATTTGGACAGTAATAAGTTGAACCCTGACACGGGCCTTTGGTTTTCAGACGTGCAATTTTCCCTTTGGGTAAAACAAGAAATTGTAGTTACAGATGCATACCGAATGGTTTTCATCGAATGAATATTAGAAGTTATTTGGTCCAGAGGAACCCAAATACCTTTCCCTTATCCGTGAGCATTCCATGGCGCGTGTTCTTTCTACACCTGTAAGAAAACAAATAAGAATTTTTAGTATGATATATATGGAATTCAAGAAAATTAATGATAGATACATATTTATTTTTACACAAGTAATTGGACTTACCCTTGGTCCAAGAGTTTATTGTTGATTTCCAAAAAGGAGCCCATACCCCTAGATGAAAATACACCTTTCAGATTATTATTTTGATAAATATCAAATAAATATTATATAGTAAAGAACAAAAAGGCTTTTAAGAAGAACTAAAATTTTACCTGTGTCAATTCTCAGGTTAGTGATGAATCTGGACGTAATCGAAGATACACAGAGTTAAAAGTTCCTTTACATTTGAGTTCCTTTACCTAGTCATAGGGGGAGTCGTATGAAAACAATGATGTGGGCCTCATTGGTTGGTCAAGACCACATGGCTTCTAGACTTTCCAAATGAAGAGTAATGGTGCATTCAAGTTTCCTCCAACTCTCCCTCTCATGTTTAAAATTTCGGAATAAGACTATAGTTCTTTTTCCATTGTTTTTCTAAAGGTAGAATCACAGTTCTTGTTTAATACTCCCACTGATTGTAAAGTGTTTACAAAGCATTAAACCCTTCATCGATATGATGGAAAGGGCTTCGAAGGTATTGGATGTTTTTTTTTTTAAATTCGACTATAAAGGTAAACTTGTAAACGTCCCTATAGGCTCTCTAATATTGCCTCGTATGGATTCAAAGTATTAGAAATTTAAACAATAATATTATAGTAGAGTAAAATAATTAGGTTAAACAAGTTTAGTTGAAAGGTTGCATGACATTGTAAAAACAATAAGACTATATTTGAAAAACTCTAAAGTCTTGGAGTACAAGTTAGCATTATATAGAATCAAAAGAGTTTAAAGATGATGCCTCAATCGAATAAAAAATTGACATTTTAAGACTAATATAAGGATAAAAGAGTCAAATTGATGTTGACAAGTGAGAATGATACTAAGGATTTACTACTTTTGATTTTTTTTTTTTTAACTAGAAATTTGAGTTTGTTACAAGCTCATAGAAATTTTAATTGTTTTTGGAGCTAGACATAGTTACATAAAATCTAAGAATGTTGAAAGATTTAGCTTGAAAATGAGTAAGCATAAAAAATCTTGGTTAGTTCAGTTAGTCACACTGTCTAAAAGAAAGATCAATGAGTTGGTTAAATATTGTTCAATAGACATGGATGGACTCCAACACAAAGGTAGATGTGAACATCATACCATTGTGATCATATGATTGTATAATTGACATGGATTGGTTGTAGAAAAACCATTTTATCCTAGACTATTACAACAAAACAATAACTTGTATTAATGAGGAAGGGAAGCAAGGAAATATTGAAGGCATTCCAAGAGTTGTAGTTGTTAGAGAAATATCATCCATGCAGCTGAAAAGTTGTTTCATGAAAGGATGTCGATTTTTTTGTAGCCCATATAAAAGAGGAAGCCAAAGGCAAAGTGACAAGTATTGAAGACCATCCTGTCTTGAAATATTTTGAAGATGTTTCTAGGTAAATACCAAGATTGTCACCAAAGAGAGACATTGATTTCTCTAGTGATTTGGGGCCAGGAGCTCTTGTGTCCAACACACCTTATAGAACGGGCACACCGGCTTGTACCAAAAAACCTGTACCAACAATTTGTAACAATAATATCATCAACCAAACCAGATCTAATCACCAACACCAATCACTAAAGAAACTCTCAACCATATGCACAATATCACTATAGTGTGCATCAAACAAAACTACTCATAATAACTCACAACCATCACCCACACATGCCTCTACCAAGCATGTACCAATAATGAACAAGTACCAACCTTTACCACAACAAGTGCATAAACCATGCACAAAAAACATACTCCAAGCTAACGAACAAAGGGCCTCTATAAATACATCATACTATCCATAAAATGAATACCATAAACCCTTACATCAAACCATGTGCCAAAACCTTATTGTTATGTATCCTTAAATATGTACCACTCATAATCCAATCATATACCAAGGCCACTAACAAATGCTTCTCATAATGAACCACAAGACATATCAATATAACCTAGATATGAACCAGTAATGTGCTTCAATAGATCTTCCTAAAATCATGGTCTACAATAGATATCATGCATCTAAGAGGGAATATACCAAACCTCACAAAGTGATGCCTCAAGAATGCTCCAAAACATCACTAAGATATAACCTCATAAGCATATAGGCATACCTTTACATTTTGTAACTCACCTGGTTCTTCATATCTCAAACCAACCTTAGCCTCAACAACTTAGGATGAATATCTATTTAAACCCTTTTTCTGATATTTTTATAGATCCACACTCTTTGCTCTGTAACCTCATGGACGTCCTCTCTTTTTCCTTCACTATTCCATAGATGTACGCGAATTATCCTTCTGAAGATCATGGATAACATTAGAAACTCTGGAACTTTCACTCCTTCAAACATTTGTTTCCTAAGACCTATAACTTTTGATTTGTCAATTGTACCTCCCATAACACTTTACAATATATATATAT
>SNQJ01S0056592.1:16249-50934 GCA_010110895.2 Picea sitchensis | reverse complement strand
TCCATAGCGATCTGGGCATTGAGAGTCACATTTCTTCATACAATCTCTTTGAAGGATGATCCTTTACTTGCACAGTTGTTTTTTCATTGGCGTGCTTCCAGAGCGCTCTTCATCAATCTTCCCTCGGCGGGTTGCTGATTTAGATTGTTCTCCCATCGTTTTTAAACTCACGGTATTCAAATTCCGTCTCCAGTGGCAGGTCTGTTTTCATTTGCTTCGAGCGACCGGTTATCCTGTGTGTTTTTTCTCGGACCCCGGGGACTGTTATATCAGGATATGAGACAGTTCTTTTTCTACGTCTGTTTACATGTTACCTACAGGCTTGTTTTATTGTATGTAAATGAATTTATATTACTAATATAAATTTGAGTGAATTTTCATTGGAAAAAAAAAGATTCCTCGTTTATTAATGAGCACCGAGAAGTATGGTAGAATAAATCCAAGAAAATCAAACTTCAGATCAGCACCGAGAAGGATCGTAAAAGAAAATCAAACTTTACCGATGGAAAGATCTTCGGGTCGGCAACAAGAAGGATCTCAGAAGAAAATCAAAGTTAAACAAAGGAGAAATGTTCGGGTCGATTACTTTCCATACAGCCTTCATTTCACCTAGTGCACATGCAAGTAATTAAAATATATATAAGTGCGCGCCCTGCACACTCTCCCACTAGCAGGCGCGTGATAGTTGCGTGGCTGCCGGAATTACTTTTCGTTTTCAAATTGCAATTGCCCCTTCCACAAGGCAAAAGCGTCAGAGTGTGGCTGCTATGCTATTCTCGAGGAAAAGTTGCCGAGTCTCACAGGCTAAAAATAGCCTTGTGGACATTAAAAATATTTTTTTTCTTTTACTCTTTTGTAACACAATACTAATCTATTTAAGAAGGCGGTGGGTTAACTTGGGAGTAATCTATTCTCTCCAGTTATTTTTATTTATTTTTATTGTAGATTTTTCTGCGATTTAAAATATTAAAATATTTTCTTTCTTTTACTCTTTTGTAACACAATACTAATCTATTTAAGAAGGCGGTGGGTTAACTTGTGAGTAATCTATTCTCTCGAGTTATTTTTATTGTAGATTTTTCTGCAATTTAAAATATTAAAATGGGACAAAAAAATTTATATATAGTTTTGGAATATATTTTCTATATAAAATTTAAACCATTTTTAAAAATCTAATGAAAATCTGACAATTATCTTTTACCTGAAAAACAAATCTGTTTACTCTCCTACTCTTTTAAGAAGGTGTAGGTCACACGATACGATATTTGAAAAGTTTGCTCTATACTTATTAAATATTGAAGTCAACAGTGATCAGATCTCCGTTTGAAAAGTTTGCTCTATACTTATTAAATATTGAAGTCAACAGTGATCAGATCTCCGTCCCTTCAGGCTTCAAAATTTACACATTTTTTTTCCACAGGAAAGTTTCTCGATACAATGTTTTTACATAGCAGCATTACAATATCCATCCCGGAGACTCAGCAAGGTTTGATCACAAGACCTCCTCCCAACACTTGGAGAAAGGTACACTTGTCTTACCATCTGAGCTGTCTCACGGGACATTACACATTACACAAAATTTACACATTACACATGGAGAAATCTTGTGTAAGATATTTCTGTCGGCTAATTTTCGACATAGCTTTTGAAATCTTGTGTAAGATACTTCTGTCGGCTAATTTTCGAGATAGCTTTTGACTTTAGAATGCTCAGGGCAGAACCTCGTAAAATTAATGGAAAGTAAATATCGACAAAAGATATTTTAGTTTCTGAAACGTTTAATGTTGTAAGAATCTATAAATTTGGTGATGAATGGTTGGATTTGCAGATTTTAGTGGTTAAGTTTGTATAATCTGAGTATTTTAGGGGTTTTTCAGCACGCTGAATCCATTTATACATCCAGAAATGTAATTTAAACAACAGAAAATAGCAGTTTTGTTCAAATTTACATAACTCCGACTAAAAAACCCAAAAATAGAACGTTTAACTAACTCCTAAAATAACTAAAAAAAGCATTGTTTGTCTCTATATATGTAAAGAAAAGCAATCCTTGCCATGCCAAGTCCTGCTTTTATTAATAGAGTTCTAGAGTTCTTGCCATGCCAAGTCCTGAATAGAGTTCTAGCCTGGCTACGAGTCCCTTGGGCTGCTGCTTTCCACCCCCATATCATTCACTATGTGGGGAAGTATCGGGGTGGGTTCCCAGCGGGTTAACTTCCATCTGGAAAAAAAAAAAGGTCCTGCTTTTATTAATCATTGATGTGTGTTAATTATTGGTGGTGATAAATTTACTTGAAAAACGACTCAGCTGAAAAAAAGTCAATAGATAATTCAAAAATTAATTTTAGTTACAATTAAAAAACAATTTGGATTCTAACTAGTTAGGCAATTAATTCTTGTCAAACTGAAGAGTTAAATCTTGGCAGCTTTTTTTAAGCGCTGCACTATAAAGATCTGGAAGCAGAAGAAATGTAGTCTCCCGACTATTAATCCTTCTAGTGGTTTTATTGAGAAGAGTATTTTGTTGGTAGTTGTTTCTCGCTTTTTGTTTTTATTGTGACGCACAGACCTTCTCAGTCGTATTTCTGGCATGGTGATTTTGGTTGCTTTCTTAAAGTTTGCTTCGTCATTTTTTGTGAAAAGTTGTTTTTAGAGGTGAGCAACCAACCCGCAAGTTTTGTTGTCACTAGAGAATGAATTTGGCCACAAAATACACTAAATACATCCAATGACATTAATTAATGGTGAAGTTTTTCATCTCATATAAAAACTAGCCAGAGGAATATTAAACTGCTAGCAGAATCAAAAAAATTACGAGTCATACCTTATAAATCAAGGGAACTATCACGTTTTGGATTAGTTTAAATGGTTTGTAGTGGGAATCAAATGACATAAATTTTCAACAAATTATTATTTTTTTTGTTGTTGTTTAAAATCTATTTTTTTTATACAGAAATGAATTCAGCATGCTGAAAAAATCTTAATTATATATAAATA
Organism: Picea sitchensis; assembly: GCA_010110895.2. NCBI lineage: Eukaryota > Viridiplantae > Streptophyta > Pinopsida > Pinales > Pinaceae > Picea > Picea sitchensis. The sequence goes on along the minus strand of SNQJ01S0056592.1, from coordinate 47,937 downwards.
ATTACTAAGATTTAACAATTTCTCACCTCAAACCAATATCCCAGAAAATAAAATAGTAAAACTTTAATTTACCAATTTACAAGTTACCACTTTTCAATAAATGTATTAAATGAATGATGCTTCTCTGTATTACTTGGCAGGTTGTGTTTTTTCTCAAATTTTTATTATTTTATTTTTTTAATTCAATAATTCCCGAGAAATTTGTTAAATCTATGCAGTGCATTCCTCATAAAAATAATTATGGTTTCACAATGAATTTTGATTATTTTTTTGGTTGAAAGAAGGAAGTGCTTCTTAGAAGTATGATATTTTTTTCATTAAAGGTTTTATTTTTATAATTGTTTGGATTTAGTTTTCTTGGAAATCATAAATAACCCACTCACTACTTGGGGACCGTTACTTTTATACCCTTCATCTAATATAAGTTCTGTTACAACTCGCCTAAAGTAGATTACATATCCCCGATGGCACCCAAGATACCCATAGTGGTCATTGTTGAACACCGAAAGCATAAACACAAACAAATTTGATGGAAAAAAACAAGAGACAACAACAATCACACAATGAACTGTTGGCCCTTGACCAAGTTTTGGAGAACCTTGGTCATGTTTGACGACTTTTGGGACTTCGACAGGCTGGTCGAAGACGAAGTGCCAAGCGAAGCAGAGATTGCAGGATCTCACCCCCCTTTTAGGGCTTTTGGGTTAGGGTTTATGTAACGGGTATGGGATGTCGGCCCATGGGACTTACCCATGTTTAGGCCTTTTGTAAATATATAAATAGAAAACTAGGCGATGCAAGTAGTAGAGAGCGTGTGATGTAAGTAGTTGGATCTATGTGATCGAGGAGCTCTGTGCATACTGTGTGTTGAGAACTTGTAGAGCTAAGTGCAAGTGATTGTAAGAAGGCTCTGTGTTGTACCAAGCTCGGGAAAGGAGGATCTGGCGAGGTGCGCGCAGATCTCATGTCCCATGCGGAGTAGGTTCTGAGGCTCTGTGCTTGTAAGAAGATTGAAAGAAGATAATAAAGAAGAAGAAGAGTTGGTGGACGTAGCCCCACGTTGGGGGTGAACCACGTATATTCTGTGTTGTGGTTGTTTTGTGCATTATGGTTGATATGTTATTGATGTGATGTATGCTTTGTGTTGTGATCTTTATGTTAACTGCATCTGAGATAATAGCTTGGTGCTTATGCTATGAATAAATGCTAGATCTGATCTATTTCTATGTGCTTAGTGCTTGGATGTGTTAGATATTATTGAATACCGCGTTGCTCTGTAATTAGGGTTTCTTTCTGTGGTGTGAATAAAGGTTAAATACTAATGAATGATAACTGCTAAGTGCTCTATTAAAGTATTTCCATCATATATTTGTGCCCCATCTAGGTTGTAGACATTTGAGTCCTACAACCACCCTTGTCTCTACCTCGGGTGAGACTTCATCTGCTTCGCAGGTGTTGCCGAAAGGGCCGGTGGTTAGGGTTTTGTGGGTGCGTTGTTGAAGCGTTGAACCTTGGGTCTGCCCCTGTGCCAACAAATGGTTCTATTGTCGGGACCTGAAACTGTGATTGTTGGGAACTGAAGAAAAGATAAAGCTCTGTGTGTAGATCTGTTGTTGTGGTGCACAATATTTTACTCGACTTGTGAAGCTTTGTGCTAAGAAAGGAATCAGATCTGAAGAAAAGAAATAAGATCTTAAAGCTCTATGCTCTTATAAAGGTAAGATAAGTGAAAATTTTTGTTTCGAAGGAATGGATCTAGGTATGCTTGATAGATTTTGTCCTAGTATGAAAACTAGGGCATAGATAGAAGAAAGAAGATTTGAAATGAATAGATCTGATAGAAGTTATGAAAGATATATTATTTTTATGCATAGAAAGGATTTTTGGACTAACAAATGGATGCAGGATCCTAGAAATAATTTTTTGCAGGTTCATTACTGTGATCCCAGTGCACAGTATAGGAAAGGTTGGGGATCGTTTAAAAGAAAGAGGGGATTAACCCTTTGTTATAGATGCAGAAGATTGGGACATCTTGCTAAGGAATGTCCTGGTAGAAATCTTATTTGTCTTTGTTGTAAATCTATGGACCATGAAGTTCTGGATTGCCCTAGAATGATTGCTAAAGTTGAAAAGATGAATGTGAGACAATAAAACCTTGAGAAAAACCAAGAGACTAAGAATATGTTAGAACACCAGAAAGAATCAAAGACTATATTATTGTAGATGAAAGAAACATTGAATGATCATAGAGACGTCAACTTATCAGAGATCTTAAAAGAGAAGGAGTTCATAAAAACAAGAAAATGATATTTTGACATAGACTGTGTTTTGGATGAGGAAACACAGGTGAATATCATAATAGAAAGAACTTGAGAAATTGTGGGAAAGCCTGTTATGATTCCTTCATTAGGAGGAATAGGATTGTTTAAAGGAAAATTGATAACCCTATGTGGAAGACTTACCCAGATACCTATGAGTGCTCATGTATCTTCGACAGAGGAAGAATTCAAGGTCATTAAGTTTGTTGAGAACAACGCCCCATTTTCTCTTTTGCTAGGAATAACCTAGATTGAGAAAGATCAAGTCCGGAGGAAAGAAGAAGAGGAAGCTCTATAATAGAATTGGCAAGAACTAAGGGATTTTATGGCTAGGAGAATAACACACTTACTAGAAGAACAAGAGGACAAGTCGAAGCTACTGAAGGATAGAGATCGGGATGTCGAAGTTGAAAGAACCTAGGTAGACTTGAAACACTTGTCCATACAAGAGAGTAGAGCACCTAGTCTAGAAAGAGAAGAAGTATTACCCTCAAACCCTGTGAAAGACCCTCAATAGTGCGAAGTTACTATGCTAAGAGCGGATAAGAATAAAAATGGATAGAGGAACCCATTGAATTAGATAACAGGAAAGAAAGCTAGAAAGTTCAGAAAGAAGAAAGAAAAGATAGAAAAATTGTAGGAAGTTCTAGAGAGGACTTCGTAGGAAGAAGGATTACAAAATTTGAACTCCGTCGGAATAGCAGAACAATGCAGATTGGCACTTCGCCACGGTGAAGAAATATGACCGTCGGAGGCATCCCGGCCGTTAGATCGACACTCCATAATGGCTAGAAACACAGTTATGGACAGAAAGATCGCCATTGGACTGTTGAGACCGTGCCCTAACGGATGGAATCGCATTGATGAAGGCTTTCTTGTCCGTTGGAGGAATCTGTCACAACATTTTCTATTTATCCCGTCGAATGTTGCACTGAGAACACTTTTGTGAGTTGTGAGTATCTGAGCCCATAGAGAATTCATTGTTATCGAGTTGTGCCTATTGAGACCTTTCCACCTGTTCTGTTACATTGAGTGTTTAATCACCGACCTGAGATACCTGATCTTGAGCGTGCATGTCAGGTGACTTTAGGGAAGTAGAGAAATCCGTTGAATATATCCTCATAGACCTCATGGATGAGAAGTTCATGTTCGCGGGAGCACGGGCTTCATCAATGAGAGGAGTGCAAGCATCCCCGTCGATTGTCCGCTGATGTGGGCCATCTAGAACTGCGACAAAGAAACGAACCAAGCATCATGATGACTTGGCGAACGCGAATCTCATCCCGTCTATCCTTCCCAACTATATCTCACCTCTGGCTGGCGCGGTTAGTCGTGATGGTGTCCCAAGGGACTTCGACTACACATTGATCATTGCATACCTCTCGAAGGGGATACAAGCAGTTGGACCACAGTTAGAACAGATTGTGACGTTGAAGATCAATGACTTCAACTTGGGCGATCGCAAGAACTATGGCATGCTCACCCCACATAAATATTTGACCAAGACAATGTGAAAGAAGTCAAAGATAATCCCCCAACCGTGGACCATGGACATTGTGTGGTCCACCATCCTGAATGTGATGAAGATACCACACTTTGGAAGGCATCGGGAAGTTAACGCGTGCATTAAGCTCCTGTTGTCGTGCTTCCATGGTAATTATCTATGGTTGGATAGATGCATCACCATAGATCCAGCGTTGATCGATAGGATCACCGGATTAAGCATGCAAGGACCTGACCCACAAGAATTTTACCCAGGGAAGGTTGCATATCGTGCCCTGGCGCAACGAATCAAAGATACCTACGGTGATGTGGAGAAGGGTAGCGGGGCTACAAGGTAGCCTCCATCCAGAATAGCACAATGCACTTATCTTGCCAGTTGATCGCTGGTAAGCTAGTCAGGAAGAACAGACCCACGCAGGTCACAGGGTTTGTCGTCGATCTCGTAGGAAAATGCATTGAAGGGATACAAATGAACTGGGCAAGTTACCTAATCAAACAATTAGAAAAAGACTGTCGCAAAGCTCAGGATCAGGGCTACGATTTCCATTTCAGTTGGTTGTTAATCCTTATCGCCTTCATTGCTTGGGAGATGCCGAAAGGAGTGACCTTCCCTGAAATTGAGCCATCCGAACTACTAGCTGCGAAGTTCACTATGCTCTGGTATTCGAGCAACATGGTGAAACAATGGCAGTCAAACACAGTGTTCCACACCTATTACCTATAGCTAAAGAGGGATATCGAGTCCTTCCCTCACATGATGTCGAATACCCTGCATAGGTTCAGGCCCCTTGCAAAGTTCTGCGTAGATAGAAATTTTATTTATATCACTGCGCGTGGAGACGAACATAAAGAAGAGCTCTAATCCTACTATAAGCTCATAGAGGAGGACATGGAATAAATAACTAAGGAATGGCCCACAAAGTTCCTTATACCAGACAACCAGGCAAAACTGTCTGACCCTAACCTCATTAGAAGTCTTGTGGTCGCTCGCGAAGAGTATGATGCACCTAGCAGTAGCAGAAGGAAGAAGAAGGAAGAGGTACAGGAGATGAACAACACATCAGAAGAGACTGCTTCAGATTCACCTGGAGGGGGAGGAGGTGATGAAGTAGATAAAGAAGAGGACAAAGGGGAAGAAGACAAGCAGAAGCAAGGTGAAGTAACACCACCTAAGGATCCCATTGATGAAGTTGAGCCATCCAAGAAAATAAAGGGGTCCCCGATGAAACCTTCATCGCGGAAGAAGTCAAAAGCTAGTAAGCCTAAGTTGCAAATTGTGCTCACAGTGGATGACATCGACCTCATCATTGTCATTGTATCAGATACTTCAGAGGATATTTTACAACGCAACGAAGCAAAACAAGAGACCATGTATGATAGGATTGAAGAAAAACTGAAAGGGGTACAATAATCCCTCTACTCCAACCGTGCAGCGTCTACTGCGCCACCGTCATCTGAAGGAATTGAGTTGGGAGATGAGCCTGCCCAGCTACGCAAAATATCAGATGCGGTCGAAGCTCACCTTCACCATGTCTAGGAAGAAAAAGAGAAGGTAATAGAGGCATTGAGGCAAGCAAAAGAGGAATCCATAGAGCAACGTTGGGTTGTGTAACAAGAAAAAGATGACCTTCAAGCAAAGTTTGCGAAGGATAGAGCGCAGATCCAGAAGGAGAAATAACAGTTGCTCGTGGAGCAGATGGGAGCTAAAGAAGTAGTCACTAGAGAACTTCGCTCTATGACGGGCTTAGAGTAGATGGAAGAAGAAACAACAGAGAACCAGGTGGGGAAGCTCGTTGAAGCTACTCAACAGCTTCAAGCGAGAATTGCAGAACTAGAATTGCAAGCAGTGCCAAGCACTCCGCAGGAAGTGCGAGATTAGAGAGAAGAAACTGCCCAGAGCGCGGTTGAGATAATCAAGGCATTAGCCTTGGAATGCAAGCAACGCAGTAGCCGAAGTGCGCAGACTTACAAGAAGCTCGCAGAGGACCCTGAACTCAGGACATTGGAGTCACATCTCTAGGAGGCAAAGTAACAAGTCGCATCAATACTAGGGCAGTTGAAGCCACTGTCAGCAATCGAGAGGATGAAAAGGTCCCAGGAACAACGCACGGTTCAACAGCAAGTCCATGCCATCCAGAGTAAAGTCATGGAAATGACCCAGAGGCTACAGCGAATGCAAGATGAGGCTTGCACACTTTTTGAGGAGATTGAAGGATAGAGCGCACACCTAGAAAAAGTGGTCACTTCGGTGGAACAACGCTTGGCAGGACCTGTGAACGAAAAAGTTATTCAGGAGTTCGTCAAGCAGGAGGCTCTGGCAAAGCAGCAGGTCGAAGCAACTCGAGCCAAGCTCAAGGCCTTTAAGGCAAAGTTACCCAGATTAGAGTGACTTGGTACGAGTCACATGTGAGTGTTGGGGGCCTGTTGGCCCTTGACCAAGTTTTGGAGAACCTTGGTCATGTTTGACCACTTTTTGGACTTCGATAGGCTGGTCGAAGATGGAGCGCGAAACGAAGATCGTAGGATCTCGCCCCCCTTTTAGGGTTTTTGGGTTAGGGTTTATGTAACAGGTATGTGATGTTTTCCCATGGGACTTACCCATGTTTAGGCCTTTTGTAAATATATAAATAGAAAACTAGGCGATGTAAGTAGTAAAGAATGTGTGGTGTTGTGCTAAGTGCAAGTAATGTAAGTAGTTGGATCTATGTGATCGAGGAACTCTGTGCATACTGTGTGTTGAGAACTTGCAGAGCTGAGTACAAGTGATTGTAAGAAGGCTCTGTGTTGTACCAAGCTCGGGGAAGGAGGATCTAGCTAGGTGCGCACAGATCTCTTGTCCTATGCGGAGTAGGTTCTAAGGCTCTGTGTTTGTAAGAAGATTGAAAGAAGATAATAAAGAAGAAGAAGAGTTGGTGGATGTAGCCCCACGTCGGGGGTGAACCACGTATATCCTGTGTTGTGGTTTCTTTGTGCATTATGGTTGATATGTTATTGATGTGATGTATGCTTTATGCTGTGATATTTATGTTAAATTCATCTGAGATAGTAACTTGGTGCTTATGTTGTGGATAAATGCTAGATCTGATCTATTTCTATGTGCTTAGTGCTTGGATGTGTTAGATATTGTGGAATACCATGTTAATATGTAATTAGGGTTTCTTCCTGCGATGTGAATAAAGGTTAAATACTAATGAATGATAATTGTTAAGTGCTCTGTTAAAGTACTGCCATCATAGATCTATGTCCCAGCTAGGTTGTAGAAATTTGAGTCCTACAATCATCCCTGTCTCTACCTCGGGTGAGTCTTCATCTTCTTCGTAAGTGTTGTCAAAAGGGATGGTAGTTAGGGTTTTGTTAGTGCGTTGTTGTAGCGTTGAACCCTGGGTCTACCCATGTGCTAACATGAACACAATGATTTACATGGTAAAACCCTTTAAAAGTGAAACATCCATGGGGCAATGATAATCAATATTCTTATTGTTCAAGGGAGAATTACAACAACAAAACATGGGCTTAGGACCATTCCTCACTTACATACAATCTACCTCTATGGGCTTACATTAATCTTTAGCATCTCTCCCACGGTTATAATTAATGTGCACCTAGCAATATTTTATTTTTATCTAATTTGTTCAACTAAAACCATAATAATAAGAGCCAAAAAATATGCCAAAATCCCCGGGAAATTGGTTGGCACCTTTTCAACAATCTTCACCTTGACAACAATTTACTTGAATATCATGCCCAAATTTATTCATCACTTTTCCTGCAAGCCAAGAGAATCCAACCACCATCGTAGCTTCTCTAACAATTAACATGTCTGCACAATTTTCTATTGTATGGACCTTTTTCAAAGCCACTCCACCTTCATCAATAATATGTCTTACAAAATGGTATTTAATAGGAAATGCTTTGTCTTACTGGGATAAGTTGGCTTTTTAGTGAAATGAATAACACTTTGACTACCGCAAAATAGTTTCACCTTGTCCTGCATCCTTTCAAACTCACCCAACAAACCTTTTAACCAAATTGTCTCCTTACAAGCACGTGAGACAACTATATATTCCGCCTCCGTAGTGGATAAAGAAACAATGTTTTGAAGCTTTGACATCCAACTAACAGGTCCTATTGCAAGAGTAAATATATATCCTAAAGTGGATCTTGTTTTTTTCAAGTCACTTGCAAAATATTAATCGACATAACCACAGACTAAATCACTACAACCATTATAGGTGATACAATAATTATTTGTGCCCCTAAGATACTGAAGCACCCATCTCACTGTTTCCTAATGCTCTTTACCTGGATTTTCCATGTATCTATTGACAACACCAACTGCATGTGAAATATCTGGCCTAGTACTTACCATCACATACATCAAAATTTATATTGCATTAGCATATGGTACATGAGACATATATTCCTTTTCTTCATTATTACTAGGACATAAACTTGAAGAAATCTTGAAATGGGAAGCCAAAGGGATTTTTACTGGTTTCACATTATTCATACCGAACCTCATAAGTATTTTCTCCACATACTTCTATTTTGATAACCACAACTTACCATTTTTCCTGTCTCTATGTATCTCCATTCCCAAGATTTGTTTTGCTTCTCCTAGACCCTTCATATCGAACATCTTAGCCAACTAAGCCTTCAACCTATTGATCTTAACCATTTTTTTCTTGTTACAAGCATATCATCAACATATAACACCAAAATAATGAATATGTCATTTTCCAACTTTTAAAAGTAAACACAATGGTCATATTCACTTCTTGTAAAATTGTGGCTCACCATGAAGGAATCAAACTTATTGTACCATTGTTTGGGAGACTGCTTTAGGCCATAGAATGAATTCTTGAGTTTTCAAATAAACCTTTTATTATGATCCTGAACAAACCCTTATGGTTGTTCCATATATATTTCCTCATCCAAATCTCCATGTAAAAATATTGTTTTAACATCAAGTTGTTTTAACTCAAGATCAAGTAAAGCAACTAGTGCTAACACAACACGAATTGAAACAAGCTTAACAACTAGTGAAAAAAATTCATGGAAATCAATACCTTCCTTTTGAGAATACCCTTTTTCCACCAGACTTGCTTTATACCTCTCAACTTTATCATCAACACCCTTTTTCAATTTGTAAACCCACTTACAAGCAACAACCTTCCTTTCCTTCAGGAGTTCTACTAGGTCCCATGATGTATTCCTTTCTAAGTTATCTATTTCTTATTTCATTTATACTTTCCATTTAGCACCTTTAGATACCTATATTGCTTCTTGATAACAACTAGATTCTCCATCATTAGAAATCAAGGAAACAAATGTAGCATAATCGTCATACCTCTTAGGAAACTTTCTGACCTGTGTAGATATTCGTAGAGATAGTTGTGGCATATCCACATTTTCCTAGTTATTTTATGCATACTCATCTTCTTTTGTAGGAGTTTCTTCATGAACATCTTCATGCTCCTTATCTCCTATATATTATTGAGTCTCCAACTAAATTTGATGAGTTTGTGGTACTTTTGTCTGCTTCACTTCAACATCTACATCTGATTTTATGAGTGACAATTCATCAAATATGACATCTTTGTTAATGGTGATTTTGTGGGAAGTAGGATCCCACAATCTATATCCCTTAACTCCATCACCATACCCAATAAATATAATCTTTTTTTATTTGGGATCTAACTTAAAACATTGATTCTTAGGAATAAGAGCATAGGGCTCACAACAAAAAATTTTAAGATTTGAATAATTACAAGGGTGACCTGTCCATACCTCTTCTGGAATCTTAGAGTTTATTGTAGTTGATGGTGATCGATTTACCAGATAGCATGTTGTAAGAATTGCTTATGCCCACAATTCTTGTTGCAATTTGGCATACTAAGCATGCTCCTTGCTCTCTCTAGAAGAGTCGTATTCATGCATTCAACAACACCATTTTGTTGAGGAGTATAAACTATGGTTTTATGTCTTTCAATCCCAGCTTCCTTGCAATAATTTTCAAATTCCTTAGAAGTAAACTCGCCTTCATTATCTTTTCTCGAACATTTAATTGATCTGTTAGTGTTGTTTTCTACCAAAGATTGAAATTGCTTAAAAGCATTAAATACATCAACTTTTCTTTTAAGTAAATAGATCCACACCTTTCTAGAGTAATCATCTATAAATGTTACAAAATATGACGATCCTCCAAAAGAAACTGTAGGATATGGTCCCCATACATCTACATGGATATAATCAAGGATACCTTTACTAATATGTCTTCATTTTTTAAACTTTTGTCTACACTATTTTCCATAAATACAATGCTTGTAGAAATTCAAATTTGGAGATTTTAAGCTTGGAAGTAACTTATGGTCTACTGGTACCTTAAGCCCCTTCTTGCTCATATGACCCAAGCACTGATGCCATAAACGAGTAGAGTCACTTAACACCTTCAACTACTATTGTTTGCTTGATTTGATTTAGATCTCCCTTCCAGTTGATAAAGATTCCCGATCCCTTTAGCCTTCATGACTACTAAGATGTGTTTGAACACCTTCAGTACTCCACCTTGAATTGTACATTTATAACCACCAGAATCTAGAACTACCAAAGATATCAGGTTCTTTTTAATTTCAGGTACATGCCTCACATTTGTTAACATTCTTACAATACCATCATACATTTTAACTCGAATGCTACCAACCCCAACAATTTTACAAGAAATATCATTTCCTATAAAAACCACACTGTTATCAATATATTGGTAAGTTGAGAACCAATTTCTATGAAGACACATATGATTGGATGCCCCAGATTATAATAACCAATGATGGTCATGTCGTGAAACATTAAACATAGATAATACCTTATCAGTCATACCTAGACGTTTTTTAGTTGAATTTGTTTCCTTTGTGGAGTCCTCTTTGGATGCTTGTTGTCTTTTCCAGCAATCCCTCTTGAGATGCCTTTCTTTCATTCGTAAGTTATACAACTACCTCTTCAAATAGATTATGTTTGTCAAGGAATTTTTCATGTAAAGGCCTTCCATTATGCTCCATAATCCCGTTGGTGTTACCTCTCCAACGATATTAAACAAAATGTCATCTGCTAGACATAGATGAATGTTAGTGAGAGATCTTGCATCTAGATCTTCCCAGTCCTCGTTTGACATATCTGTGGGTTTCTTTGACCTGCCTACCAATTCCTTTTGTAATCCTTGTTGCATAAGCAAATCTCTCATCTTGAGATTCCATAGCTCAAAACTATTTTTCACGTTGAATTTCTCAACTTTGAACTCTCTACTTTTTCCATTAGCAAAAATGCCCAAAACCACAACTTATAATACTAAGATTTTTAATATGGAGGAATATTCTTATAGTTCAAAGTTGAACCCTAAAAATTATTTTAAAAGGTTTAAGCCAAAAAATATGTAATATATATATATATATTAAACCTTTTAAGAAAAACATCCACCCATATATTTTGTATGACATCCACTTATTTATTTATAAAGGTGATTTTTCATGTGCTTAATGAGACAAAAGTATGATTTGCATATATCTCATGTTCTGTGCATAATAAAACAAGAAAACTCCTCTTTCATACCTCGTGCTTTATGCATATATCTTCATACCCCCGTGCATTCAAACTTCACAAGCTCACGCCCACGATGATGAAAGGTTATCGCTCTACCCTCCAAGCATAAGATGCGATGTTAACCTGATTATCGCCCTTATCACGCCTGCTATATTTTATGGGGAATGATGATCCTAAGGTATCGCTCATGTCAGAAGGTTGATGGAGCGATGCTATCCAAAATTATAAAAAATCGTAAGGTTGAGACTAATTATCGCCCCTCCAACAAGGCTCAGGGAACAATTTTGATATGCCAATTTGGAGAACTGTTCCTTCGGCATGTAGAGAATCCAATATTTGGGATACCTTGTGGATGAGTAGGGTATGCATGTGGATCCAAACAAGATCCAAGTCATCTCCGATCGATCGGCTCCGAAGAAAATGATCGAGCTCCACAACTTTTTAGGCCTCACCAACTTCTATTGTCAGTTTGTGTTGGGGTTCTCTCATATCGCTTGGTCCCTAAGCCAGGTGACCAAGGGTGGAGTGAAGGAAAAGTTTGTCCCAATAGAAATCATTTGAGGATTTGAAATTCCACCTCTTCTCAACACCAGTCCTTATTCTTCTAGGCATGCAACATCCATTTGAGATTGAGATAGATGCTTCATATTATGTTATCGGTGCAATCCTCACTCAGCATGGGCATCCAGTATCTTATCATAGTGAACACTATCTGATTTTGTTCGTAGATACCCCTCCTATGAACAAGAGATGTACTTCATTGTGAAGGAATTTTGACAATGGAAACATTACATTATGGGAAAGGAAATGATCATCCACACTAATCATAGGCCTCTACAATTCATGCAGACACAAGGAAAGTTACATAATGACTACCATCAAAAGTGGTCCACTTACCTGCAACAATTCCACTTGAATATAAAGTACAAGAAGGGAAGCACTAACCATGTCATAGATTGCCTTAGTCGACCCCCAGTTGTGGTGCTAACCACAGTTCTTAACTCTTGTGGGAATGAGACACCTGTGTGGCCACAATTATACAACAATGACTCTGACTTTGTTGTTTCCTATCAGAAACTGAGCATAGGAAAAATAGTTCTAGACTTTCATCTCCATAATGGATTGCTATGCCATCTAAGCCATCTTTTTGTTCCTTAAAGAGAGTGTACAAAGTTGATCCGGGAAGCTCATTACAATTGGGAAACAAGACATTTTAGTGTAGATAAAATAGTGGAAGTACTACAAAGGCATTTTTATTGGTCGAAGCTTCAACAAGATGTCTGCAAGTATATCTAATACTACAGTTCATGTGCCATTGGCAAGCTTGCCATCAAGAAATAGGGGCTCTATACCCCTCTTCCTACTCCAGATAGACCTTGGGAGTCCATCTCCATGGATTACATGTCTAGTATTCCTTTAACTAAGCATGGGAATGAATGTGTCTTTGTGGTCATTGATGGATTCTCTAGGATGGAAGTTTTGGCACCCTACAAGAAAAGCATCGTAGCCGATGCCACCACCAAGATATTCTTTGAAAATTTTTGGGTTCATTTTGGTCTCCCACAAACCATTATCTCATATCGAGACAATAGGTTTGTGAGCACATTTTGGTCTGGCCTATGGACGATGATGGACACTAAGTTGACCAAATCGACTTCCTTTTTCTCACACACTGATGGACAAACAAAGGTAGTCAACAAGATGATTTTACATATCCTGAGAATGTACAATTACAACCACCCATGCACATAGGATGAAATACTTCCTTATGTTCAACATAGCTACAACAGAGCCCTCCACAACTCTATTGGCCACAACCCTTTTCAGGTGTGCTTTGGGTTCCAACCATTGGCCCCCATTGACATAACCTTTCCCATTGCAGTTGCATAGGAAGAGTCCTCCCATACTCAGACCGAGGTTGATCGAGCGACCAAATTTGTTTAGCGAATCTATCACATCCAACAACAAGTTCATGATATTTTGTAGAAATCCAATGCCAAGTACAAGCAGTGCCACGATCAACATTGGGTACCACACAAGTTTCAAGTGGGAGATAAGGTATGGTTGCATTTGCAAAAAGAATGCCTCACAAGGCTCCATCGGAACCTACTCTCACTATGATGCGAGACTTACACCATCACCAAGGTTTTGGGTGAGAATGATTTTGATTTAAGTATTCCTCATTTCCTTGGATTGCACCCAGTATTTAATGTGTAACTGCCTCGACCATATTTTCCACCTCTCCTGGACACTTTGGACGTGGTCAAACACTTGGCCCCTACATAACTCAATCCTAACTGCATTGAACATGATACATTTGATCATATCATGGAAACTGAGACAAAGGGAACCTGCCAGTAGAACATCCAACTCTATCGGGTCGTCAAAGCATGTCATTTTCTTCATCAGGGCAAGTGGCTCACTAGGAGTCAGATTCAGTGGAAGTTTCCCCATATGACGGAGGAACTTGACACAATGGAGACCATTTATTCGTAAGGGGGAGGACTAATCCAGGTGTAAATTGGTGGCCTCCCACCTATTCCAATGGCTCAAATTACAGTTTCCATCTTGGAAAATTTTCTACAATTTTTCAGGTCCCAAACTTCCGGGGTCATTTTGAGGCCTTAAACGATGTTTTTTGACTTGGTAGTGCCCTATAAATCCCTATTGGGATGTATTGGGATGTTTAGAATGTGTATTCCTCATATATACCTTTATTTTAGGGTACCGACCACCACAAATGGATATCGTATGCAAAAGTTTCACCCTCAAGAAGTTGATGTATCAACTACCCCCATCAGAGCCCACAAACCTTTTGGCGCTTTATCTTCCGGGGTTAGGGTTTTATCATTTATACGTTACATTAAAAAGGCCTTTGGAGCCTCAATGTAATTAGCTTCTTGTGAATGAGCATAGCCAACACATCTCTCTTCAAAGATAAGCTACCACCCTTCTAGCTAGCTTGTGTGCTTTTCATTTTACAATCTTTTGAATTCCAGATAGTCATTAATAGAATCTGAGTTTTACTGTATTATTGTGTTCTTTGCCATATCTCTGTGTATCTCCTTGTTATACCTCTATTATATTTCTTCCTTCATGTCGTTCTCAAAATAATCCAGATCAAACACCCTCGAACTAGTTGTAACATCCCCATTTTCAACCCCAAAGTAGAAATGTTTATTGTAAATATAACATGTGGCCGAGAGCCAAGCGATGTACATTGTAAATGTGATGTATGGCCAAGAGCCAATATGTAAACATTGTAAATTGAAATATAATGAATTAAATGTATCGCCAGTTGTAGATGGACACAGACAGATATTGGGGGCTAAGTATCTACAAGAGAGGGTAGGGGTCCAAGGAGTAGAGTTACCCATATCTATTAAACCATAACCCATTTCCTATTTTTCTCAAAATTATCCTTGCCTTGAACCTTTCCTTAGTTGTTGAGTGTTCTAGAGCCCAATCATTGAATTTGTGTAAGAGGGTTTGTGTGAGAGTCACTTCTCATATTTATTGAGAGCATGGGGGTTGATTACAATCAACTTGGGTAAGAGTACAAGTCAAGCAAGCAAGGGAAAGAGAGGAAATTCGTATGGGTGGGAGACCAGTTTTTTACACATTCACATTTTTGCATAGAGAGTTGTTTTTACATGGAGTTTTCTGGCCAGCAATGTAGTTCTGAGTGTGGGAGCTTGTAGTCAGTTGTTTTGGACATGTTTGGTTGTTGTTTGGAGCTATAATTTCATGGAGAAAGAGGTCGTGTTCCTGGGAGCGGTGAGCTATTCGAAATTCATCCAAGGAGCATGTGTTTTGGTTGTTGGGTGAGTTTGTGTTGCAGTTGTAGAATTACTGAAGTTCGAGCAAGTAGAATTCATGTCCAACCTGTGCTAGAATCCCTGAAGGGGAGTGTAAAGGACAAAGGTAATAAGAGCAGTGAAGGGGGATTCCATACCTTGGGTTGTGCAGGTTGACGGGAAGTGTGCTGGTGGACTAGAATTAGTTGAGAGTTTAATTTCTGAAAGGGGGACACTAGCCAGCCTTAGGGACCTCCATCTCTCATGGATTCATAGCTCAAACACATGGGTTTCTCGCTGTCGAGAACTGGAATAACAAGGCCATGGTTGGGAGGAACGTATGTGCTCTATAGCGGGTTGCACATTTTATAATATAGGTGTTCTATTTGTTGTGTTATTCATGTATAATGTTGATATAACTGATGTGCAATTTACTGTGAGTTATGTTTGGTTATTGTTTCTTACTGTGAGCAGAAAGATGCATTCATGTCTCTATTTTATGGTTGAATGTTGTTGTTTGTATTTAATTTTTGTTGTGCATAGTAAGAGTAGTTGTATTTACATTTTTATAGAACATGGATAGTTGAATGAACTTGAATTTCATGTTGTATGTTAATTTCTGCATTTTATATTTGTATCCGAAATTTTATTGGGTCATTTTAGTAGTGACATGACCCAGCTGGGGGATGGGTATGTTACAAAGTAGTATCAAAGTTGTGCGAATTGGGATAAATTCCTTGATAAAGACTTTGGTCTAAGCGAATTGGAAAAAACAGTGGAAAACCATCGTGAAAATCACCAATTTCATGGGAGAAATTGAGATTAGTTTCCAAAAATTGTCTAAGACATTTTAATGGTGTCGAATGGCCAGATTGTAGAGTTAAATTCGACTTGCAAGGTCTAATTTTTGTTTTAATGAAGACCGACGGAGCTGGGAGAGTTTAAAGAATCGACGACCAAGATCACTTTTGATCTTGCGATTGACGACCCAGATTCATTTTAATAAATTTAAAAATTTCTAAGGATTTTGAAGTTTGGAAAGGTTTCTAGATTGATGACTGAGATTCAATTCAGCGGTTAGAAGTTAAAGGATATTGACGATCCATATTCACCTATATTATGCTCGAAATTTACTAAGTGTAGAAGTTTTCCAACAGAATTCATCGATGGTCGATGGTCAAATCGGTGAGATTTGTGGGGAGTTTTAAGTTTACTGGTAGCTCCCACTAATGGCTAATGGTCGAATCGGTGAGTTGGGTGAAGAGTCGGTTTGACCAGAAGTAATCTTTGATCGCCAACGATTGATGGTCGAAGATTGACAGATTTACGCCAACATTTCAAAGTGTCGAGGTTCACCAACAAAACTTGTCATTGGCTGATGATCAACGTCAGTCGAATTTCATGAAGCATTTTCAACCACTGATGGAAATTTCCAATGGTCGATAGGCCGGTGGTCAAGCATTGACCAATTTGGATAAGTGTTTTGAAACAAGCAACAAAAGTCGTCGATGATTGATGAACTGATGGTTGAGCATCGACCAACTCGGTGAGGAGTTCAGGTTGTCCAAGAGAATTGGCCGATGGATGATGGAGTAAATAGGATGATGATTTCATGCCATGTCAACATCCATGTTTCATGTCACATCAGCCAACAAAAGTGGTCGATGGTTGATGGTCTGGTCGGTCGATTTGGGAAAGTGTTTTTGACAATCATCGAGGATCGTTGATCGTCGATGGGTTGATGGTTGGGCGTCAATGAATTCATGAGAATTTTTCATTTGCAAACAAATATCGTCGACGATCAATGGTCGAATCAACCGATTTATAATTGTGCACAAATCGGTTGTCAGGGAGTTGGGTCGATGGTCAACGGTCAGGTCATCGGCTTTGGGAGAACGTTGTGCATGCCCAAGGGAGGAATCCAATCATCGATGGACGATAGATTCATATCAACGGTTGTGGTTTATCTTGATTTGAGATCAACGATTTATATTTAAAAGGACTATTATAGTAGTAAAAAAGTCGAATTTTTAAGATTTTTGGGGGTTTTTACAGGTCACAAACTTGCGAGTTGATTTTGAGGCCATAAACGATGTTTTTAGGTAGTCGAAACCCACTAAAATAGATTGTACGAATGTGTACTTCATCTATGCAGCTCAAATAAAATAACTTGAAGAGATATATCCAACGAGATAAATGGTTCACAAAATGGATCTCGTATGAGAAAGTTATAGCCAAAATAATAAGGGTAAAATTTTGGCACTAGATTTACTTCTGGAAGGCATAACTCCATGCTCAAAAGTCTGTTTGGGGCACAAGAGAAGTTGATGGAGATATTATGACCCATAGAAGCTAGAGGTGGAGTCAGAATCGGGTTATGGGTACATGAAAATGTGCTAGGAGTGGAAGATAACACCTGTAGCATACAAAGATAAATTGGGTAAAACAGTCAAAACTTCTATGGGGCATAACTTTCAGCTTAAAGCTCGGATTTGAGCAAATGAATAGTCGTTGGAAAGGTATTGAGGAGTATAATATATTTGTAAACCATTAATTTTGAATTTAGCACTATATTTTCTCATAAAGTGATAAAATGGATTGTTGCAAGAACAAATGAGTGGAAATTGCAGCATGTGGGTGTTGTAACTTTTCACTCTGAACTTAGAATGAGGCATGAGTACATCTATTGGAAAGTTGTTTTGGAGAGGAATACATTTAATGAATAGGATTCTATAATAATGCATTAATATTATTCATAATTTTAAATGAAGAATGACATGTAGTCTAATTAATAAATATTTTTCAATATGCTTAATTCGAACAACAATTATTGCATGCACATTTTTGAAGAATTAGAGATACAAAAAATCATAATCTGGTTCCTACATGGGAAATGGATATATGGAGGATGATAAAGGGTCTTACAACCATGAATAAGAAGTTATAGGTCTAAATGTCAACATGGGTAATGTTGAAACTGAGTCTAATGGAAGAAGAGACATGCAAGAGCTTGTAACTATGAGAAGCTTGCAAAAAGAAGTGCAGAGTTATAGGGACAATAATGAGAGGATCATGACGGATGAAGAATATATAATTCAAAGCCTAAATATGATACAAAACCAAGTTAATGAGGATTTGGGCACAAGGCAAGATGCTAATGCCAAGCAGGTGGAGGTTTCTAGGTCTCATGATAAGAGGGATGATCATGGAGGATCTAGACGATCAAGGAGTATTAGTATACATCAACATCATCATTCCCCAGGGCACTGGACTAGAAAAACATATGCACTTTCAAGGTCAGCAAGCAACCCAAGTATATCTCCTGTTAGGCATCAGAGAAGGAGACATTGGTTAAAAATCTTGCAAGGGGAATTGAGGAAAATCAAGCCACCATCATTTGATGGAGAAAAACAAAGGTGAAGATACAAAAGCATGGTTGTTGGGAATGAAGAAATATTTCTAATTGCATACCTACTCATCAAATTCAGAAGCCAAAATTGTATCCTACCACCTTCAAGGGAAGGCATCTATGTGGTGGGATTGGCTGAAGCAGGTTAAGCACCTTGATGAGAAAATAATTTCTTGGAAGCAGTTCAAGAAATATTTTCAGCAACAGTACTTATCAGAGCAATATTATGACAAGAAGATGCAATACTTCTTTGAACTCAAGATTGGGAACGTGACCATGGATGAGTATGAGAGAAATTTATTGGAACTTCTTATGTATGTGAGCTTTATCAAAGATGAGAAGGTCAAAATTCATAGGTTCCTAAGTGGACTGCCATCCTTTTACAAGGACAAAATTTAGTTTGATGAACCCATGAATTTAAAGGAAACCATAAAAAAGGCCAAGTATTTGTATGGGTAGAATAGAGGAAAGCCAACTTTGCAAAGGACCTGGGATGACAAGAAGAAAAGGAAGGATGGATCAAAGGAAGATAGGATTCAAGCCACCTTTCATTAGAAATATATCTCAATTATATCAGCAAGGGAAACCATCTCAAGGCGATCATAAAATGACAGAGTCCCTGGGAAAGAGGCCAAGGCAACAATCCATAAAGTGTTGGGGGTGTGAAGGAGATCATATGTATAAATATTTTCCTCACCAAGGAGACAAGATGAAGATTTTTCATAGCGTAAATAAGGAGGAGACAGTAGAGGATGTGGGCAAAAACATGCCAAGGATCTATGCAACCTTGGACAATAAGAAAGCATACTATTAATCCCACATGATTAAAGTGGAAGGTAAGATTCATAATCAACCCATAGATATTTTAATTGATTCTGGAGATAGTCATAGCTATATAGATCCAAAGCTATTTGAAATATTTAAATTGAATAAAAGTAAGCATGGAAATTCTTGGTCAGTTCAACTAGCTACTGGAACCAAGAGAAGAATTAATGAGCTTGTTAAAGAACGCCCTATAAATATGAATGGAACTAACACTAAGGCAGATTTGAACAACATACTGCTTGGGTCTTATGACTTCTTGATTTGTATGGATTGGCTAGAAAATAATCGTGCCATTTTAGATTGTTATAACAAGGTTTTTACATGTCTGGACGAAGAAGGGAATTCAAGGACAATGCAGTGTATTCCAAGGCCTATAACCGTTCAAGAAATTTCATCATTACAACTGAAAAGACATTTTAGAAAAGGGTGGCAGATATATGCAACCCATATGGAAGAGCCAATGAAGGATAAGGAGCCAAGTCTCGAAGATTATCCAGTCTTGAAAGAGTATAAATATGTGTTTGAGGAGTTACGAGGATTGCCACCAAAGAGTGACATAGATTTCTCAATTGACTTAATGCCTAGAGCTGCCCCACTATCTAAGACTCCCTACAGAATGAGCACACCAGAGCTAAAATAGTTACAAATTCAACTAGAAGAGTTGTTAAAGAAATGGTACATACACCCAAGTGTCTCTCCTTGGGGTGCCCTAGTTATTTTTGTCAAGAAGAAAGATGGAACGTTGAGGTTATGTATTGATTTCAGATAGCTTAACAAAGTTACAATCAAGAATAAATACCGTTTTCCAAGGATTGATGATCATTTTGATTAGATGAAAGGAGAAAATATATTCTCCAAGATTGAATTGAGGTCAGACTATCATCAAGTGAGAATCAAAGAAGAAGACACTAGAAAAATAGCCTTTAGGACAAGGTATGGACACTATGAATTTGAAGTGGTGCCATTTGGTTTAACAAATGCACCGGCTATTTTTATGTGTCCAATGAATGGAGTGTTCAGATATTTCCTAGGTAAGTTTGTACTAATTGTGTTCTTGGATGATATTATTACTTATTCCAAGACAAAACAAGAGAATGAGTGACATTTGAGGATGGTGCTACAAGTGTTGAGAGAGCACCAATTGTATTCCAAATTGAGTAAGTGCACTTTTTATCAGAAGAAGATCCATTATTTGAGTCACATTGTTTCAGAAGAGGGCATAGCAGTGGATCCAGAAAAGATTGAAGCAATCAATATTTAGTCAGTGCCAATGAATATTTCAAAGGTTAGATCATTTATGGTTCTAGTTGGTTATTATAGAAGATTCATTGTCGGATTCTCCAAAATTACACACCCAATAACATCTTTGCAAAAGAAAGGAGTAAATTTTGAGTGGAGTGCCAAGTTTGAAGAAAATTTCCAGTGCTTAAAGGATTTGTTAACCTGCGCACCTATTTTAAAAGTTGCAGATCCGGACAGGGATTTTGTTGTCTGCACGAATGCATGCAAGGAAGGGCTCGATGGAGTCCTTATGAAAAATGAACATGTGATTTGTTATGAGTCCAGAAAATTGAAGGAACATGAAATAAATTATGCCACACATGACTTAGAGCTGGAATCCATAGTACATGTCTTAAGCATGTGGAGGCATTACCCCACGGGGAGAAAATTTGAATTAAGGACAGACCATAGGGATCTAAAATATATGTTTGAACAACCAACACTAAATGCTAGACAAACCAAATGGCTGGAATTTATTAGTGAATATAACTTTGATATCAAGTACATAAGGGGAAAAAAGAACAAGGTGGTTGATGCACTCAATAGAAGGGTGCATAAAATGCATGCTACAACCATTAATATGTACATGACAAATTCAAAAGATAGAATTTTAGAGGATGTAACTACAAATCAACATTATGTGAAAGTTAAAGAAATATTATAAGAGAATGATATAAAACATAAATATAAGGATTACAAGATGGAAAGGGGATGGAATCCTCTCATTTCGAAATAGATTTTATGTTCCCAATTCTTAGTCATTGAGAAATTTGGTTCTAAGGGAGATGCATAATGTGCCATATGCAATACATCTAGGATATCAAAAAACTATTACAATGGTAAGAGGCCAATATTTTTGGCCCGTCATGAAGAAAGATGTCACTAATTATTTGGCCAAATGCATGGAATGTTAGAAGGTAAAGGATGAGCTTAGACATCCAGGAGGATTGTTGCAACCATTTCCCATTCCTGAATGGAAATGAGAAGGTGTTACTATAGATTTTATTATCAAATTTCATAGGACAACAAAGCAACATGATTCCATCATGGTAGTGGTGGAAAAATTCACAAAGGCTGCACATTTCATTATGATAAAAGTAACTCACAAGGCAGCCAATATTGCTGAAATTTACATGAGAGAAATTGTTAGGCTACATGGTGTTCTTAACACAATAATTTTAGATTGAGATCCCAAGTTCACTTCCAATTTTTGGAAGGGGTTGTTTAAGGGATTTGGGATGGATTTAAATTTCATTACAACATATCACCTAGAGTCAGATGGGTAGACAAAAAAAAATAATCAAATAATTATTAAATTTAACTTTGTTGTAAAAATGAAAAAATACATTAAATGCCATAATGAAAATACTTGTCCAAATTTGTCAATTGGGTTTAGCTTGGGTTAGGTTGGATGGTAGTGAGGAATTATTGTTATCCTCTTCGCCAAGGGTTCAATTCCCATAAATGACATGATAAGCTCATAATGAGTATGTTGTAACCGCTTTGAGCCTATATGTATTGGGAAGTTGCCTCCGATTCAATTACATAGCAAGGCAACTGCTTTTCCAGGAAAAAAAGAAAATACTTGCCACTGCAACTTCAAAATGTAAATAAAAAACTTAAAATTGTAAAGAAAAGGGAAAAAATGAACAAAGCCTCTAATTTTAGTGAAAGAGGCATAAGCTTACCAAATGCTCAAGAGGAGACTATTAGAATGCAACTTCAAATTGTAAAGAAAAAACTTTAAAAACTTCAAATTTTAAAGAAAAGGAAAAAATCGACGAAGCCTCTAATTTTAGTGAAAGAGGCATAAGCTTACCAAATGCTCAAGAAGAGACTATTAGAAAGCTTGAAACCACTGGAAAAAAAAACAACAACAGATTTTTTCTTCATTTAAACCCTCTCTCAGAGCATTGAAACCACTGGAAAAAAAAACAACAGTTTTTTTCTCCATTTAAACCCTCTCTCAGAGCATTAAAAGCATTCCAAATTCTGGAAGCTTGAGGGAGCAAAATATTATAATAAACTTATAGGCCTTTCCAATAAAATCTTTGCTAGTCTAAAACAAAAATTGTAATAAACAATGGGTAGATTTGTACTAATGACGATATATATTATCTCGTATAATTATTATTGAACAAGAAAATATATATCAACAAGTATAATTATTATTGTACAAGAGATCCAAAACAAAATCTGAGAGTTTACTCATGCAAAACAAAACCAGAGACTAAATGTTGTGAGGTGGAGCCCGAAGGTGATCGGTTGTGGTACATTTGTACGATGGATAAAGTGGTCTCATTAATTCATGGGAGATCAAACGAGATCTCAAAACCCAAAGTGTATTCTTATATTTATTAAAGAGTACTTTGAATGATAGAAGGAAGCATTATTTGTAGTTTCAATTTTGACATGGTTATGTGTGGATTTAAAATAAGTGTAGTGTAAACGTTTTGATTTGAGTGGATATGTTTGTATAATCAGAGTGCAACTATCTTCTATGTTCGTCCTACACCATTGTTGTCTCGTTATTTTTATTCTTCATCATCATCTTCTATTTATTCTACATTGGGGTTTTGTTTCTCTAGTTGCTCTGTTTCTGGTACTGGGGTTTTCCACTTGTCCTCCTAGTCATCTATGACCTATCCAACGTCCTCCACTGTCAACTTGAATTTGCATGTCAACCACTATTGATTAGGGTGCTTCTTGGCTTGAATGTACTTGTGATGTCTTCCGGATTTAAAGTGCACAATCCCCTTATATGATTCTACTACCTGTGCTAGTATGCATGGTGTCTTTTGGATACTCATCTGAATTAATTCCTTATATATATAAAACATAATGTTGTCATCTAGTTGCCTCTCCTTGTGCACAGAATGCCACAAGTTTACATATCTCATTGCTAAGCATGACTTCTTCACAACTCCCATAAAGTGTGTTTCCTTTGGCTCCCTCCAAGCCACTAATGCGATCGGTGTGAACAACCAAGCATAGTGAAATTCCATACCTTTTTCTTGCACCTCCTTGCAATATATCAGGAACTGGTTCAATAGAAATGTTGCCCAACTCATTTGTACTCTTGTGACACACTTCTCAACGACCACTATCACACATGTCGGTCCCTGGTCCTTGCGACATTTCCTCAACAATTTGCAGTCCAACACCTATGTCCTGCGACATGAACTAGACTTTGTCATCATTGATGCTTGCAACATCCATACCGCGTGCACCTCTGAATGTGTTGTACTTTTCCTTCAGTCTTTCTGCCAATTCTTTCTCCTTTGACTTGTTTGTGAAAAATGGTGATGGTGATGGTTCTTCCCATTTTGATGATAACCTGGTTATGTGCACAATTAACTCTGTGGCTATGGATACTGGTCTATATAACCGCAGAAATCCTCTGTGTACACAACTGGGTAATAAATTAACAAAAATATTTATCTTCGTGCTCCTGCCAAAATGCGGAATATCTAAAAGGTTCAGAATACTTGTTTTCTCTAGTCCCGACGCCCATGCTTGTGGCTCTATGATGATTTCTTGTGAATCTAGGGTGATTCTTATGTTTCTATACTTTTCAAGAGCCAACTCAGGAAACTTCTTCATATCTGTGAGGTCGTGGTCTTCATACCTCATACTTCCTACTACACCGAGCATATCTTCCTCAACGATCACCCTTGGTGGAATCTCTGGCTCGACGAGTTCATACTTCACCTCTTTTTGTAATTTCATCATTTTGTTGATGGATTCCTTGGTGGCACATAATTCCTTGGAAAGTGAATCAGGGTTGACCTTTGCGCTGATGTTCCCAGTGTTTCCTTGGTCATGGGTAGTGACGTCTTCCCGGTGCGTTGTTTTGTCATCTGGGATGAAGCTTCCTCTATCTTCGGTGGCGCCATTTCTTCCTGAAGCTACTCGCTTTGCAACTAACTTCTTTGGCTTTGTCTGATTTCACTCGGCTCTCTGTTTTCTCTTCTCTCTATGAAAACTCAAATGAAAATAACTTGTTTTTGTGGACCCTTCAATTTCTTTTATCGCCTGTCGCTAATTGTTTCTATTCATGTCTGCGCCTAAAATTGTAGTCTAATCCACTTGCTTTCACCTTAAATTATTGTCTTAACACTTCAATAACTTTGTATCCTTCAACAAATCATGTGTTAGATTTTCCAGCCTGTCAAAATCCTCTTGTCGTTTTTCATTTATGACTACGCAACACCACTACTTCATTGTCATGTCCACTCTTAAATACTTGTACCATCATGGTTGCTCTTTAATTATTTTCCTGGCCTTCTGCACCTATATTTGTTGCATTTCATTCTTCCTTCATGCACACAATTCCTTCTTCTACATCTCTGCGACATTTTCTGGTTTTATCTCTTTACTAGATTAACTTTTTGATCAATACTTTTATGCTTAACTTCAACCTTTTGTCTCTTACCTCATCTTTTATAGTTTTTTCTTCTCTTCCTTTTTCTTTCTATAATACACTATTATACAAGTACTATGGTACATATTTTGCGCAGTTCAGAGTAGTACATGAAATCCCAACTGTTCCTATACAACTTCAATCGACTACCATTAACCGATCCATCCACAACTTCTCCATTCAATTTATCCAACTGATTAACACCTACTTCTATCACAAATATGATTAGATATGGCCCTAGCCAATACATCTAGAACTTCCCTGGGTGCTGCAAAAACTTGTTGTCATAGAGTAACACTAAATCTCCCTTCTGGAACTTCTTCTGCTTGATAAGTGTGCTTTCTGAACCTGTTGATGGAAACCTATGACAAATTGATCTTCTTCTAATTCCATTAATTCTAACAATCTCTTCTCCACTATGCCAAAATCTTTAAGTTCCGTCAACGCAACAATGCACAAACTTGGTACTATGAATTCCATAGGCATAACAACTTCTTGTCTATACATCAATCTGAATGGAGTCTGTTCTGTAAATTTTTTACTTTTAGTCCTATATTCCCAAAGTACTGCAGGAATCTTTAAGTCCCAATCATTTCGATTTACATTACAAACCTTTGTTAGCGCATGTTCCAAGATCTTATTGAATGCTTATACTGGTCCATTTGTATGTTGTTCTCTTTTGATGATGAATCTGAAACTCCTTTGTCAAAGATGCAATCGTCCTATTCAAAAAACGAGTTCCTTGATCACTCATAAGTATCCTTGGGCATCCAAACCTTGTAACTACATTTCCAAACAAAATTCGTGTAGTTGTCTCCGCGCTGTAGTCTCTGACTGGTTCTACCTTGACCCATCTAGTTAAGTAGCCTATCACAGTAATTATGTATCTAGCTCCTCATCTAGTTGATGGTGGATTGATCGGTCCAATAAATTCCACTGCCCTATCAAAATCTTGTAATGTTACTTGTGGTACTAAGGGAATTTCATCTCTTCTCGAAGGCTTCCCAACTCTCTGACAAACATCATAGCTATGACAAAATTCCTTAGCATCTTTGCGAAGGGTAGGCCACCGTAGTCTTGCACGTAAAATATTTTGAGTTGTTCCCTTTCCTACATAGTGACCTACTACAACCCCTTCATGCACCTATGACAATATCATATGTCTTTCATGCTCTGATACACATCATCACAGAATACCATATGTACCTAACTTGTACAAATTTCTTGCTATCAGTTGATAATATGTTGCCTTCATTTCTAGTCGTTTCCTCTACGCAACTATAAAATCAGATGGTGCTACTCTTGTAATAAAAAAAATGGACTACGTCTGCAAAGCAGTTGTCCACCATTTGTACTGTAAATAAATGTGCATATGGTAAATTGTCGTCCAAGTTTCCTAAATCTTCACTTGATAATATGCATAATAAGTGATCCAGTCCTAAGTAAAATTTCCTTGGTTTCACGATCACCTCAAAGTGATATTCATGGAACAACAATAGCCATCTACATATTCTCTCTCCCAACACTGGCATGTTAACTAGGTATCTCAACATAGAATAGTATGTATACATCTTAAAGTGAGATTTAAGAAAGTAATGTCTAAACTTATGCAAGGAATATACCATTGCTAAACCTTCTCTTTATGTCATAGTATAGTTTTGTTTTGTAGATGATAGATTTTTGCTTGCAAATGAAATCGGATGATCTAACTCTCCTTCACCTCATTGAGCCAAAACTGCTCCCAATTCCATAGACGATGCATCCACATGAACATGAAATTCCTTTCTCCAGTCAAGAAAAACTAGAATCGACTCGGTGACCATCTTTTGTTTCAATGTATCCAAACTGTGCTAGAATTCCTCATTCCACTAAAACTTAACTTCCTTCGTCAACAAATTCTCCACAGGGGTTGTAATTTACGCATATCCTCTGATGAAATTTATATAGTATCCTCTATGATCCAATGCGGATCTCAATTATCACACCGAAGTCAGTGGTGGAAAATCAACAATCACAACTATCTTCACAGGATCAACTAACAATCCCTGTATACACACCACATGGCCCTAAAAAATTCCAAAAGGAGCACAAAAAATGTGTTTCTTCAAAATCAAGGATATCTGATATTGCCTACACATATCCAACATTAAGCTCAAAGTTTCAACATGATCTTTCAACAGACTAAATACTGTCCAATCATTCAAGTACACTTCTAAGAACTTATGAATGAACTCTTTGAAAGATACTACAACCACTATGGAAAATATTGTTGGTACATTCTTCAACCCAAAAGGCATAATTGTTTACTCGTAACAACCCCATTATATCACAAAGGTCATCTTATATCTGTCTTCTTGCACAATCTTGATCTGGTGGTATCCTGAGAATCCATCCATGAAAGAGTAAGCCTCTTGACCCCCTACATTCTCCAACACTTTATCTGTAAATGGGGTAGGAAATGGGTCATGTAAATAAGCATCATTCAACTTTCTTTGATCTACACATATCATGATTCCTCTTATCTTATTGTCCTAAACTACCATTGGGCTAATACACTCTGATTCTTCAACAAGTTCTATAATTCCAAATTCTAACATCCTGTCTATCTCTGCTTTTACCTTCTACTTATATGTTATATTCATTCTATATGGTCTCTGCTTCATAGGTTGTTGGACAGATTGTCATTCAAGTGTTGTCATTGATGTCAACAGTCATAATAAGAAGAGAAACAAGGTAAATCTCAGGAGGATTAGAAAAGGCAAAGATCAAAACATGGAAGGAAAAGAGAGAGCTCAACAGTCGTCCGATCAGAGTGAGAAGCCTCAACATCCATCTGATCATATAAATATAATGCACATCAATCATTTGAGTAACCGTGGGCTTGAGGACCATTGAAATATCGTGACCATTGATCTGCTTCGAGAATACCCGTCAGCCATCGGATCAATGTTAGAGTGTAAGGATAGGATAAGCGAGGTAAAGAGGATGTGAGATCGAATATCTGAATACCCATCAACCATCAGATAATCCGATGTAAATCATAGTTGTCAGATTGTCTGAAGAAGATCTCAAGCATCATATTGTCCAAATCAAATCTGGGTCATCTGATCTAGAGGACACATCGTGGGAGATCAACATTTCACTAACTAAATGGAAACATAAAACATGAGTTTTGTGGGAACTCGGGATATGAGAGGTCCTGATATGATCCCAACCGTTGGAGACAGAGGACACGTGGCGAGCGATTGGAATTTCAATGACTCGCAAATCAGGAAAGTCAAAGGCTGAGTTGCTGGAACTCGCGAGGTTCGAGGTCGCAACATGATCATAGTCATTGGATCATAGAGGGCTTTGGACAGTTGATCTAGATTATCGAATATCAGGAGTTGGAAGAGTCAGGATTGACTCACGTTCAAACACTTGACACACGAGGTCGCGACATAATCTGGGACATCAAATCACAGATGATTGTGGACCATTGATCATTCTGAAATCATCGGGAACTTCCATTGTCAAGGAGGGAACGTGGTGAAGGGTCATCGTTTCCCTAACTCGAAGAGTGAAGAAGTCAAAGAGCCATTCATGAGAATTCATGAAACATGAACTCGCGATTTGATCACAACCGCCGATCAAAGGGAGAACGAGGACCGCTGATTCGAGAAGGGCATGAAGATCCATGTCAGCAAGACTATGTCGTCAACAACACATGACACAATTAGACACTAAAAAGTGTCAAGTTGATTCGACATTTCAGGTACGTGAAAATCATGAATATGAGTGAGATGTGGCGCTACTTGGCTCGTGACACATCATCAAGTGACATAAGAAATTACATCACTCTGAGAGTTTTTCTTCGGGAGTTTTACCACCAGCACTTGCCCAATGTCCTGAAGTCCTGAATGTCGGAGACCCGAAGTGGACACGAGATGTCTGATCTGAAAGATCACTTCGGGAGCATTCCTGATCGTTTATTGTGTAGAAGGGTACGTGTCAACAGATCGTGAACTCCAGGCGAAAAAACTTTGGGAAAATGCGAAGAAGAAGGGCTGAAATGTTGAAGGGTCGAAGTCGCGAAGTGTCGAAGGGTTGAAGACGTGAAGGACAAAGTCTCGAAGTGGACACAAATTGTCCGATCTGAAAGATCTCTTCAGGAGTGTTATCAATCGTTGATCATACTACAATGAGTGTTGAGGCTTGAGAATTCCAAATCTCAGAGATGCGAAAGGATCTCGACCGTTGATCGAGAGAGGGACACGTGTCAACTGTTTGTCAGCTCTG
Organism: Picea sitchensis; assembly: GCA_010110895.2. Taxonomy (NCBI): domain Eukaryota; kingdom Viridiplantae; phylum Streptophyta; class Pinopsida; order Pinales; family Pinaceae; genus Picea; species Picea sitchensis. The sequence continues at coordinate 18,507 of SNQJ01S0056592.1, read as the reverse complement.
GAAGAATGATGTTCGGAGAAAAGAAGGTGTTGAGATCTGGAATCTCCAAAATATGAATACTTGGAGTAAATGGTGGCCACCCATCCCAACGACTGATTAATTCCTTGCCATTGGATTAAGGACTGATAAGCATGGGGGCTTCAGACAGGCCCTTCTTTATTTGCTCAAAGGAATTTCGTGATTTAGAAGTCCACCTCACTTCATTTCCTTTCCTTAGCATGGCTGTTATAAGTTTTACCTCCTCAGCAAAGTTAGGCACAAACCTCCTCAGAAAATTAATCTTACCAAGGAAGGATTGAACCTCCTTCTTGGACCTCGGGATTGATAAGGCTTGTATTGCTTCAACTCTGCTAGGGTCAATCCTGACTCCTTCTGCTAATACTATGTGGCCTAGTAACTTTCCTTCTTGCATGGCGAATAGAGATTTCTTGGGGTTTAATGAAATGCCAAAACTCCTGCATTTCAGGAAAACCTTCCTGAGATGACAACAATGTTCTTTATCAGATTTTGAAAATACTGTGATGTCATCCAGATAGATGACCACAAATTTATCCTTTTCCCCAATGAAAGCTATGTCCATGGCACGCTGAAACGTTTCCCCTGCATTCATTAATCCGAAAGGCATCTTAGCATACATGAATGTGCCCCATGGAGTGGTGAATGTCGTCTTTTCCTTGTCCTCAGGTAGAACAGAGACTTGATTGTAGCCAGAGAAACCATCGATCATGGACATCTTGGATGCTCCTGTTACCCTCTACAGAATGTGTTCCATATTTGGTAAGGGGTAGTTATCCTTTCGCAAGCTCCTGTTCAGGTTTCTGAAGTCTACACAGAGTCTGATTTCTCCATTCTTTTTCCTTACTGGTACCAAGTTGGCCACCCACTCTGAGTATCTCAGTGGTACAATGATCTGAGCTTGAAGCAGCTTCTTCACTTCCCTCTCCATGATAGGCAACAACATAAGATTGATCGGTCTAAGCTTCTGCCTAAATGGCTTTGCCTCCCTTTTTAATGGGATTTTATGCTCGATGACAGAAGTGTCATATGTTTTGAGGTCTTCGTAGGTCCAGGAAAATACATCATCAAATTCCTTCAAAAGTTCAGTGTATTCATACCTCTGCTCCTTTGTCAGACTTCTCGACAATTTGACAAACTTGGGCTCACTCTCGGTGCCAATGTTGCACTGAATAGTACCAACGCCATCCTCCGAGACTTCCCCTTTTAATGACACATCATTTCTATCAAAAATCCTTTCTAAAGGAACCAGTCCTCTTGGAATATGGTTGCTGGGGAGCTGCACAATGTTACGCTCTACTATTTTACTCAGAAACTTACCCCCATCAAGCCCTTCTTCAGAGATAGAATCTTGGTCGATATGCATTTCTGAAAATTCTTCGACAGTCTCCAAGAATTTCTTGATCTCGAGATCGTCCTCAAATACCTTCCAATGTTTGACGTTTTCAGGTATGGAGGGCCTGTATTTTACCTCCACATCATATCTGAGCTTGGGCGGTAAGGGTATTTTGAAATTGCTTGCTGATGCAGCCAAGGAGTCTTCCACTGTGTTCTTCTCTCTTGGGACAAAAGAAATGTTGAATGCCAAGAAGAAGCTGTCAACTAGGTCCCACACCTCATTTCTGTAGCTTCTGAGTCAAGGATGCTTGGCTTGATAAGCGTTTCTAATCTGCTGGACCACCAACTCTGCATCTCCGAACACTGCTACTTCCTGAATTCCCATTTCCTTTGTGGCTCTTAATCCTAGGACAAGAGCCTCATACTCTGCCACATTGGTGGTAGCTTCAAATTCTAGTTTGTATGATAGGGATATGGTTTCCTGAGACGATGACACAAAAAACACCCCATCTCCAGCACCTTCCCTAGAACAGGCTCCATCAAAGAACAGTTTCCAGACGGGGGTGATGGAGGGAAGAAATTTATGGGAAGTGGTGGGAGACTTTCTGAGCTTAAGAGGAGGCTCGAGAGCATGGGTGAGTTGTAGTAAACTAGAACCTAAATTAGTATCCAAGGAAAAAATAGGATGGTTGGTAGGATTGGCCTCATCACTGATTATATAGGCCAGTTGGGCTTCCCTGTATAGCCTCCTATGCTCTCCTCCAAACATTGGGATAGTAGCATATGTGAGGTCCATCTACAAAGTTCCCCCCAGTCTTTTTATCCAAGATCTTGATAACAACATACCAAACTTGGGGGGGACATCAACCACTACAATATCCATGACCACACTTTTCATGGGCAAC
>SNQJ01S0056591.1:127487-141019 GCA_010110895.2 Picea sitchensis | reverse complement strand
AAATCAAATAGACAATAATATACTTTTATATATTTAATATTTAGCCTAACAATAATGTAATGAAGGTAATGTTGAAGATAATCAAAGAGTGATAAAGGCTAAGGTGCATTTGGAGGGGAAATCAAATAGACAATAAATATAAAAGAAAATTGCAGTTTTGCATGTGACATGTTATGAGTGTGGGAGTGTATAAATGGGGAAATTGAGAAAGAGTTTTGCTTCTTTTTTCTTTTTTTCATTCCAACTTGTAAAAAAGGGAGAAAGGGAGAAAATGCAGAGAGGATGTTGAAGTTGTTGAGATGGAATGTAATTCTGTAATGCATGGAAAAATAAAAGTAAAAACACGTGTCATTGTCTTCTTTCTGACCACGTGGGAGTACAACACGACACAATGAGACCTTGATGAAAAATGATAACTCAAGGTAGTTGTTTGGTAAATTGATTTTGGAAAAGACAAGAAGGTAGTTGGAAAACTCAATTGTTGACAAATTTAAACATTTCAAGGTAGTTGCTTGGAGAGACTCTTATTTATAAAGGAGGATTCTACATTCTTCTCGTTCTTTATTAATTCTTTTCCCTAAATTTAGTCTAAAATACCAATGAACAAGACTTGTCATCCACAGAAGGAGACTGAGTCAATACATAATCAAATGATGCCACATGTACATCAAACCCTCATGAGAGAGAAAGATCCCACAAAAATTGGGGTCGATTTTCTCTCCTAGCACAATGTTCGAAAGAAAGAGTGATGTGGAGTTCTCAAAACAAGGTGAAGTAGCCTCCCAAGCAAGAAAAGCTCCAACATTCCTCTCCTCCAAGTGGAACGACCTCATGAAAATGTGGAGAATGACCTTAAAAGTGGACAACCTCCTCATAATGTGGTCATGGAATCATCAAGAGTAATCTCCAAGGTATGAGCAAGCCCTAAAATCAAGCAAAAATTCTCCACAAGGTGAGGAAGATCTATCTTCAAGTCAAATCATCACCTAAAACACCCACATGGCTGTCATAAACCCCACACGTGTGGGTCAACCCTCAAAACATGTGGAAGACACCTCCAAAAATGGTGAAATAAGAGGAGCATTCTAGGATCTCTAATGTGGTATGTGTAGAGGATTTCCAAGTGTGCAAAAGTAGCCCAAATGTTCCTAGGGGGATGTGACCAATGCCTTGGAATGTGTGTATTGCCTCAATAACTATGACATTGCCTTGAGAGACGTGAAACTAAGTGAACATATGAAGAATCATCTCTGATAATAGATGGAAAAAGTGTGATGAATACATAAGAGAGGAATCCATGCTTATGAATACAATAAGTGTGCTATATATAGGTGTGATGACCTTTACAAAGAGAAACACTTTTACATCAAATACAAAGGGAACATGCACCTCCTCTAGATAACGTGTCCTAGTAGATCCACCCCAGATGGTTGCATACCTAACCCAGATCATAAATGACCGACATGATGACAATTATCAACATCAAGGGGCAGTGGGCCGTAGCCATAAAAGCAAAATCCAATCTTGAAATGGGGCCTAAAAGGATGGGCCATGACCGACCACATGGGGTTTGGAGATACCACATAAGATGCCTACCAATACATGGAACATCTAAGCATGGTCTAATACAATACCCGAGTGCAAATACAACTACACTTTTGGCTCTCATTGTACAGTAGGGCACATAATATGATATAAGGTAGACTGAGATGAGGTGTAACATATTGTATATTCTTATGTAACATAATGTATATTCTTATCTCCAAAAGATATGGTCATCCATTATTTGTTTGGAGAAAGGAAAAGAGGTATCCACTTGATCATTATCTTTTGTTAATAACTTATCAAGTAAGAGTGACCGACTCTCAATTTGCATGATTTCATATTAGTTAGCTTCCTTTTGCAATAATTTTCTAATGTTTTCCATCAATATATATTAATCCTATTTTTTCACAAAATATAAATTATTTGATAAATATTTTAACTCTATACATTTATTTTTTATTATTTTAACCATGATTTAAATGAGTTTTTTATCCATTCTTTGTTTGAAAAAATGAAAGGAGGTCTTCACTTTATCATTATCTAAACTTTTTAGATTCTTATTTTTATTTTGGCATGTTTTAATGTTTTTTGGGTTTTTGAGAAGGGTGCATAGATTTATGCATTCAAAAACATGATTTGAACCATGTAAAATTGCAATTTCATGAACAATAGCCTTGCTATATAAAAATCATAAAACTTTTAAACTAGGCCTTATCCTTTATTTAATCACTTGTGCCAACAAAATTACATGAAGCCTTCTATTTATTAGTTTCCGTTTCATTAAGGGTTATAGTTTTTCTTATAAAATCAACTTAGAACTTTTTTTTCAATGAATTTTTAATGTTTTTCCATAAATATATATATTAATATTAATTTTTTATTAAATCAAAATTATTTAATGAATATTTTAATTTTATATATTTAATATTTTATTCTTTTAATAATGATTTAAATGACGATGGTATATAAAATTTTGGAAAATGATTTATGAGATCTAGAAATATATTTTTAAATACATAATTGAAAAACCCAAATTTTAATAACATTTAAAGTTCACTCTAGCCACTTGGATCACTCACTACAACCATGAGACCAATTGATCCGACTTGTTGCTATAAAGCAACCCGACCACCCAAGGACTACCACCGGGTAGGGTAGACGGAGGAATGGGAACTGGAACTGTCTCTTTTGTAAAGTAAAGCCGATAGTGGTACTTTGCTTCTCAAGTCGATGAATTCAATGGCTATGAGAATAAAATTTCACTTTTTGGAATTTTCTTACACTCATCCAGTGGATGGTTGAATGTAATGGCCATGAGAATAAATATTTCATTTTTTAGATTTTTTTTTTAATTAGGAGTGGAATTTGGCTGTGTAATTGTTGGTGAAATCACATATTTTTTATTGTTTAAATTATATTTTTGTATGCATAAATAGATTCAGTGCTATGAAAACACCTACTACACTAGGGTTGTGGAACCTCAACAATTGATAAGTACAATTCCAACAATTCTTCTAAAATTTTGACTGAATTTTGGGCAGAACTTGTTGGAAAAATGTGGTCCAAAAAGATTCAAAAATTATAATGTTTATACTATTGTGTGTGTAAACCCCTACTTTTGTTGGGTTCATAGCTACATAGAAGCAACGTTTACATCGTGCTACACTTTTTTCATTAATGCATTTCTCAATGTTCATTCCTTAAAGAATTGGGTAAGAGTAATCAATAATTGATCATTGCCAAAACAATTGCTCTCACATTCTATGTAAACCATGAGAACTATAATAGAGATACATTGTACCCCTAACTCTATTCACTGGTTTCAATGATTGTTTAACTATTGGTTGAGTGTATCGATGGTTCATTGTTTAACCACATTCTATAACCAATCTTGTAATTGATTTTTATTGGGGGTTTATTATTTTATGGTGGGTTTGTATGGGTACACAACATTTCAGTTAGTTTTGGTACCATACACTACATCATTGTTGTATTCACCCTTTATTCACTTATTTGAACACTAGAATGATATCTATGACGTTGCTACATATCTTTTATTCATTGTGTGGAGAGAACTTGCAGCTTGAAAACATATTTGGAGAGCCTATGTTGAACAAAGGTATGTCCACTAAAGCAAGCAATCGAGTAGTGAACTGACGCAGCCGCACCCTCACTGGTACGTCCGCTACCTCCAGGACCTTCTAGTCTCTCGGCCCGAAGAGCGTCACGCTCTTCTATCTCCCAATCGGAAGATCTGCAACCATAGTTCGCTTCGCTCAATCCCCCTTTCCTTTACTCGGAGGATCGGAACTTCGCTACTCGCGAGTTCAACCGTTAGGCGTTACCTCCTCGGATCCCCGAGACCCGAGATGTGTCAGTCAACGCCGACTTTCTTCTTCCGCTATCGGGACCTCACTCTATCGCCCTTCGCCAATCGTGGCACTAAACAATCGGAGTTCAAACTCCTGATATCCGATACGTTGAGATGGCGACAACTCACGATCTCGCTTCCTTGGAACCTCGCTATTCGTGCGACCAAGTGATTCCGGCCTCGACTCCCGATACCCGAGACGCCAATACGTCGATATCCCGCGTCACCTGTCACATCACCTTGCCGTGGCCCACTCTATCCATGCGATCCCGATCAACAGCTCCTGTCCTCCTGAGCTTCGAACCTTTTCCACTCTTGCCCGATGCCTTCCTTGTACCTCTGCAAGATCCTATGCCTCAGATTCTCGCTACTTCTTCTTGGAGAATTCCAACGGTCCGTTCAGATTGCAAATTGAAACAAGCGCTTATTCCACGAAGCCCTGTCCAACTGCATGCAAGTTTCCGACACTTGCTCGAATACTTCAACACAACCCCTCTGGGCAACCCTTCAACGAATTCAAAGGCTTACCCCTCCTGAGCTTCTGCGACTTCCAATTCCTCAGGAAGAACTCCTTGCACACACTCTTTGCGGCAAATCTTCAATCACGACTAAGTGATGAAGTCTTTGATCCTGCGCACTCCTGCAGCAGAAATCCTTCAATTCTTTGCTCAGAATCGCAACTCCGAGTCTTCATCTAGCCTGCGCACGCCTTGCATGGATCCGGTGCCAAATCTTCACTTCTGAGATGAATGGGAACAAAAGCTATCTCTGAGTAAAACCTGAAGTCACGCATTCCTTGCGGACAAATTCCACTGCACTCCTTGCAGGAATTCTCTGGCTCACTTAGAGAAACAATCGAAACTCATTCACTCCTCCTCTCAGACTTCAAATCAATCATGAAATCACATACACAACATATAAAAGGAAATGCATGACAAGAAGCAAACATTCATGAGCATAATGTCATCAATACACAGAGAATAACACAACCATGGAATTGAATCGAAGCTTTTCTATTAGTTCAATGTCTGTACATGGAAGTTTTTCATAGGCTTCTTTGCGTGCTCTTCTCTTCAGAATGCTCGATAATTATGAATCATGTTACAAGATACAAAGGAGGGTGTCTATATCCCATTTCCCTCTCGAGCTCTAAAGCTATCAGATCTAGAAATTAATATCCTATCCACTTTACATTAAATCTCTTAAATGCCTCAACTACCTAAGGATGTGGGCTATCCGCTCAAGGTCCATTTACAATATACAAAGTGCGCTTCATTAACTCTACCCATTAATGTTTGGCGCAACAATATCAAGGTGTTCCAAAATTTGTGCTGGCGCTGTCCAACTGTCCTCCGCTTTCATGCTGGCTCGCTTGACGTGGGTGATGCTCCTGCATCATACTTCCTGGCTTGAAAAATTTCATGGGCTCTTGTCCATGAGCTCCTGCACAGTCTGTCCATGCTTTTGTATCATTTCTTCAGTCTCCCAGCTGGCGTCCTCCACTGGGTGATTTTTCCACTTTACCAGGTACTCGAAGTATTGCTTTCGCCTGGTCTTTCTACCCACTCGTTTATCCAGTATGCATTCCATCTGCGGCTTTTCTGCATCTGGTAATTGTTTCATCCACTGGATCACTGGTCCTTCGGTTCCAGTTTCTGCTTCTCCAGCCCTGTATGGGTATAAATCCGAAACATTGAATATCAGAGATATCCCGATGCCATCCGACAACTCAATCTCGTAAGTATTTTCTCCAAATCTCTTCAAGACCCTGCATGGCCCGATTTTCTTCATTTTCAGCTTGTTATATGTTCCCCTCGGAAACCTTTCTTTCCTCAAGTGTGCCAGTACAAGATCGCCAAATTCGAACTGAAGTTGTCTCTGATGCTGATCTGCTCTGCGCTTATACTCCTGATTTGAATCAATCAGTCACTGCTTCACCTTGCTGTGAAGTTCCTTCATCGCCTCAACGAACTCCTCTGCACTAGCGCTGCTAGTAGCAATCTGTTCTGACTCCCTGAGTTCAGAAAATCCTCTCGGTTGTGTCCCATACATAATATGGAATGGACTCCTTCCTGTACTCCGATTCACAGAATCATTGTATGCAAACTCTGCCTATGGCAATATGCTGTCCCAACTGCCATGGTGCTTTGTCACCAAGCTTCTCAATAAATCTCCCAGACTCCTGTTGACCACCTCGGTCTGTCCGTCTGTCTGCGGATGATAAGATGAACTAAATGCTAAGTTAGTCCCTAGATTCTTCCATAGCGTCCTCCAAAAATGACCTATGAATTTGGTATTCTTGTCCGAGACTATGCTTCTTGGCAATCGATGAAGTCTAACAATCTCTTTGAAAAACAAGTTCGCGATGTAGGTCGCATCGCTGGTCTTCTGGCATGGAATGAAATGTGCCATCTTTGAAAACCTGTCTACCACCACAAAGATGGAATCAACCCCTCACTGCGTCCTCGGCAAACCCAATACAAAATCCATGCTGATCGCCTCCGATGGTCTCTCTGGTATGGGCAATGGCTGATAAAAATCTGCGTTCTGCTTCCGACCCTTCGAATGCTGACAAATCCTGCATCTGTCAACAAATATCTTGACATCATCTCGCATGCCTCGCCAAAAATATGATTCGCTCAAGTTCGCGAATGTTTTGTCATGGATAAAGTGTCCTGCCAACCCACCACTGTGTTTTTCCTTCAACAGGTTCTCCCTCATGGAGAAATTTGGAATGCACAGTTGATTGCCTCTGAACAACAATCCCTCCTGGATCATGTAGTCTAACCACGGGCTTCTGTCCCTGAGAACTGGATTCTCAGCTGCTTCATACGCTTCCCCAAAATCTGTATCTCCTGCATACATGTCCCTGAAATTTTCAAAACCTAAGGTTTTGACCCGAAACTCCTGCAGCAACAAACATTTCCTGCTCAAAGCATCAGCCACTTTGTTAGCAGTTCCTGAAATGTGTTTGATCACAAACGTGAAATTCTGCATGTACCCTACCCATTTTGCATGTTTCTGATTCAACTTCTCCTGTTGACTTACAAATTGCAATGCATGATTATCGCTATACAGAACAAATTCCTTGGGTATCAAGTAATGCCTCCACTTCTTCAACGCCTGTATGATAGCATAAAATTCTTTGTCATACGTGGAGTACTTCAGCTTTGCTTCATCCAACTTCTCATTGAAATATGCAACTGGTCTGTCTTCTTGACTTAAGACTCCTCCTACGGCATATCCGCTGGCATCACATTTCACCTGAAATGTCTTCTTGAAATCAGGCAACACCAGCACTGGTTGCTCTGTGATCTTCCGCTTCAACAGATTGAAGCTCCTCTCAGCCTATGGTGTCCACTGAAAAGTCTTATGCCGCTTCTTCACTGTATCCATCATTGCTGCACTAATTCCACTGAAATTCCTGATGAATTTTCTGTAGAAACTAGCCAAACCATGAAAACTTCTCACCTCGAAAACATTTTTCGGTGATGGCCAATTCTTAATCACTTCCACCTTACTCGGATCCATTTTCAACTCATTTGCTGAAATAACAAAACCCAAATAAATGAGCTCTGTCTGCATAAATGAGGACTTCTTCATATTTATCAACAACTTCTCCTGCTGTAGCTTCCTCATCACAATGGCCAAATGCCTCAAATGTTCAGCCTTCGTCTTACTGAAAATCAATATATCGTCCAGATATACGACTACAAACTTCCCGATGAATTCCCTCAGGACTTCATTCATCAGTCTCATGAATGTGCTCGGCGCGTTTGTCAAACCAAACGACATGACCAACCATTCGTACAAACCTTCGTTTGTCTTGAATGCTGTTTTCCATTCATCACCTTCCCTCATGCGAATCTGGTGATATCCGCTCTTTAGATCAATCTTTGAAAAATAATTTGCCCCACTTAGGCAATCCATCATATCATCCATTCTCGGCAGTGGAAATCTGTACCTGATGGTGATCTTGTTAATCGCTCTGGAGTCTGTACACATCCTCCAACCTCCGTCTTTCTTTGGAATTAGTACTGTCGGAACAACACATAGACTCAGGATCTTCCTGACCAGTCCTTTGTCTAGCAGATCCTGTACCTGCCCTTTGACCTCCTCATTCTCTTGAGGTGTCAACCTGTACGCGACTTTATTCGGTAAACTCACTCCTGGTATGAGGTCTATGTGGTGACTTACACTTCTCATCGGTGGCAACGAATGAGGTAATTCGTCCACGATGATGTCAGCAAACTCTTCCAACAGTTCCTGAATCTCATCTGGCAAGTCGTCCACCCTTGTGCTAGTCAGGACAATTCTCAGTTTCCTGACCACAAAGAATTGTGGATCTTCTTTCTTCTCCATCTCTGTGAGAAGTTCCTTCCCACTCATGAGAAGTATTGTATTGCTTACTTCCGACTTCACTTCTTTATCCTTTATCGGAAGCAATCTGTGTGTCTTCCCATCCTTCTCCAAGGTGTATGTGTTCATTCTCCCGTCATGAATCACATTTCTGTCATATTGCCATGGTCTACCCAACAATACATGACATACATCCATGGGAATGACATCACACAGAATCTTATCCTTATATTCCCCCATCTTAAATTCAACTAGACACTGTTTAGTGACACTCACCTGATGTCCCTTCTGTAGCCATGAAACTTTATATGGACTCGGGTGATCAGTTGTCTCCATCTCTAATTTTTCCACCATCTCGGTTGAAAGGAGATTGTCGGTGCTTCCGCTGTCCACGATGACCTTACACTTCCAGCCCTTGGTTTTGCATGTGGTTCTGAACAGTCTGGTCCTCTGAGCTGTGTCCTCCACCTCCTTCTCAGGTGTCAAAAGGAATTTGTGCACCATCAGTGACTTCCCACTTCCAGTGTCTTCATCCTCACCATCACGCCTCTGCACCTCAGTGATGTGAGCTTCTCCTCCATATTTCTTCTTTTCTGGACACTCGAATGACTTGTGCCCATTCTTTCCACATGTAAAACATGTGATCACTCCACCTCTTCCCCTACCTCGACCTCTAGTATGAGGAAGAGTGTTTGCATCAGCATAATCTCCTCACTGATCATTCTGTTGTCCTCTCGGGTCAACATATGGCTGCCTCTGTTGTGAGGTTCCACCTCTCTCAACCTTACCCTGAGGTTTCTTCCATTCCTCCTTGGGCTTCTGATATTTCTCCTGGGCAACTGCCTTGCCTCTGGGCTGACTTCTGCCTCGCCCTCGCTGACCTTGCTTACGGCTCAACTTTTCCTCGGCTTTCAGAGCCATCTGGTAAGCATCTTCAACTGTTCGGATGGTTACCATGCTCAATTCATCCTGAATGTCTTACCTCATACCATTCAGGTATCTGGCGAATTTTTCATCATCGCTCTCCCGATGACCTGCTCTGATATTGAGCCTGTAAAATTCTTCGGTGTACTCTTTCACCGTCATCAACTTCTATCTCAGATTCTGCATTCTCCTGAACAATGTGATCTGGTAATCTCTTGGGATGAACTTCGCCTTCATCTTCACAATCATTCGATCCCAGCTTTTGATCTTCTGCTTTCCCTTGTAGCGTCTGTCAGTTTGTAGCTCATCCCACCACAAAGCTGCATGTCCCTTCAAGTGCGTAACAACATGCTTGACTTTCTTATCTTCTTCCACATATTCATAATAGAAGTATGTGTCAAGAGATCGGATCCAATCCATCAACTCTTCTGCATCCAGTCTCCCCTCGTAGACTGGAATGTCCATTTTCACCTTCGCACCCATTCTGGCGATGGCTTTGATCAACCGCTCGGTTGATGCGTCCTCTGCTGTGACTTCTTCTGCATGTCCATCTTCCTCTTCTACTTCGGAATCACTAAGATCCCCTCTCTTTGTGCTGTCTCCATCGTCTTTGTGCTGTCTCCATCTCCTCAAGCCTTGCTCGAAGATCTCTCATTTGGCGCTCCATTTCTGGATTCCCTGCCGGCCTACCTCTTCTTCGCACCTCCCTGTCTTCTGGGTCTGGTGACTATCTTTCCCTTCTGGGCGGCATGATGAATCCTCTTCTCTGCTACAGAAAGCAAAGATATTCTCGCTTTGATACCACTCTGACGCAGCCGCACCCTCACTGGTACGTCCGCTACCTCCAAGAACTTCTAGTCTCTCGGCCCGAAGAGCATCACGCTCTTCTATCTCCCAATCAGAAGATCTGCACCCACAGTTCGCTTCGCTCAATCCCCCTTTCCTTTACTCGGAGGATCGGAACTTCGCTACTCGCGAGTTCAACCGTTAGGCGTTACCTCCTCGGATCCCCGAGACCCGAGATGTGTCAGTCAACGCTGACTTTCTTCTTCCGCTATCGGGACCTCACTCTATCGCCCTTCGCCAATCGTGGCACTAAACACTCGGAGTTCAAACTCCCGAGATCCGATACGCCGAGATGCCGACAACTCGCGATATCGCTTCCTCGGAACCTCACTATTCGTGCGACCAAGTGATTCCGGCCTTGAATATCGATACCCGAGACGCCGATACACCGATATCCCACGTCACCTGTCACATCACCTTGCCGTGGCCCACTCTATCCATGCGATCTCGATCGACAGCTCCTGTCCTCCTGAGCTTCGAACCTTTTCCACTCTTGCCCGATGCCTTCCTTGTACCTCTGCAAGATCCTATGCCTCAGATTCTCGCTACTTCTTCTTGGATAATTCCAACGGTCCGTTCGGATTGCAAATTGAAACAAGCGCTTATTCCACGAAGCCCTGTCCAACTGCATGCAAGTTTCCGACACTTGTTCGAATACTTCAGCACAAACCCTCTGGGCAGCCCTTCGACGAATTCAAAGGCTTACCCCTCCTGAGATTCTTCGACTTGCAATTCCTCAGGAAGAACTCCTTGCACACACTCTTTGCGGAAAATATTCAATCACGACTAAGTGATGAAGTCTTTGATCCTGCGCACTCCTGCAGTAGAAATCCTTCAACTCTTTTCTCAGAATCGCAACTCTGAGTCTTCGTCTAGCCTGCGCACGCCTTGCATGGCTCCGGTGCCAAATCTGCACTTCTGAGATGAATGGGAACAAAAGCTATCTCTGAGTAAACCCTGCAGTCACGCACTCCTTGCGAACAAATTCCACTGCACTCCTTGCAGGAATTCTCTGGCTCACTTAGAGAAACAATCGAAACTTATTCACTCCTCCTCTCAGACTTCAAATTAATCATGAAATCACATACACAACATATAAAAGCAAATGCATGACAAGAAGAAAACATTCATGAGCATAATGTCATCAATACACAGAGAATAACAGAACCATGGAATTGAATCGAAGCTTTTCTATTAATTCAATGTCTGTACATGGAAGTTTTTCATATGCTTCTCTGTGCTCTATTCTCTTCAGAATGCTCGATAATTCTGAATCATGTTACAAGATACAAAGGAGGGTGTCTATATCCCGTTTCCCTCTCGAGCTCTAAAGCTATCAGATCTAGAATTTAATATCCTATCTACTTTACATTAAATCTCTTAAATGCCTCAGCTACCTAAGGACGTGAGCTATCTGCTCAAGGTCCATTTACAATATACAAAGTGCGCTTCATTAACTCTACCCATTAATGTTTGGCGCAACAATATCAAGGTGTTCCAAAATTTGTGCTGGCGCTGTCCAGCTGTCCTCCGCTTTCGTGCTGGCTCGCTTGACGTGGGTGATGCTCCTGCATCATGAACCAAATATGAAATAGAGCCATTATTTTTTTATGCGTGTTGGTGATTAGAAGCAAAGAGCATTATTTGTTTCCGCAAAGGATCCTTGTTGACGAAACCTACACACCATAAGCCTACCATTTACGGATTACAAAGTTGTGGTTATTATTGACTCGACTTAATTTTTTCTTCTGGCTTTCCATTTCTCCTAACCCACATTTATTTTATATATCATCCTGCTGATGTTCCTTGAATTCCACTAAATCTATACCACATCACCATTCACACTTGACTGTTGAACACACACTTATACTGGGAGGGGGGTGAATCTATATAAGACAATTTTATTTATTTATTTAAACATTCATCGACCATAACAAAGTAACCATACACAAGATTAACCACGATACACATAATTTACGTGGAAACCCTCTCTGGAGAAAACCACAAAACATTTTTTTTTTTATAATTGTGTAGGCATCGACCTATTGTTACAAATATTTGTAGGCACTACTGTAAATTCTAACCTTGTACAATGTCTATTGTAAATAGATATTCAGAAAAGAACAGAAAAGATACAATGGCAAATACAAACATTACACAGAGATTTTTCCTCTGGAAACCCAAACCGGGAAAACCAACATATATTATATTCATTCATTGTGTTACATTGTTTACAATACAATATACATATAGGATCCATCGACATCCAAAACCCTAACCCAATGACCTAGATTGGTCCAAAACCCTAATTCCTTAACTGGAAATAGAAAACCATCGGCAAAAACCATGTGCTGAAAAACCACCTAAATATATGACACGTTTCCCGAGGTAGGTGTCATGTTTCCCGAGGCAGAATTTTTTTTTCCGGGGGCGCTGCCCTCGGATCCCCTCGCGGGGGGCTCCGCCCCCCTATACCCCCCGCTATAACCCCCTTGCGTGTCCGACACATACGCTCAAACACTACTACTCGTGCAAAGAATATAACACATACCCAACATTCTCCCACTTGCTGTTTTCTTTGCATACAGAGGGTTACAGAGTTACATAGTAAAAAATCCAGAGCAACAATGCCCATGGATCCTCTACACCAAGAGAACTTATTAGAGCTCATAGATTTTGTTAATGATTCTGCAACATTCTTCAAAGTGTCCACCTTCACCAGTGATACTTTCTTTTCTTCAATCATGTCTCTCACAAAGTGATATTGAACATCAATGTGCTTAGTCTTTGAATGATAAGCATGGTTCTTCGCTAGAAAAATTTCACTCTGACTGTCACACTCTATCCTTATATCTTGTTGTACCAACCCAATACCTGAACACAATCTCTGTAACCATACTGCTTCCTTACTTGCATGAGTGGCTTCCATGTATTCAGATTCTGTAGTTGAAAGTGCCACTACAACTTGTCTTTTGCTCATCCAACTTATTGCTCCTCCAAACAGGTTAAACACATACCCGCTTGTACATCTCCTACGATCCAAATTTCCAGCCCAGTCTGCATCCACAAAGCCATGTATATCGACCACTCTGTCCAATCCCGGTCTTCCTTCGTAGCACAATCCATATCTAGCAGTGCCACACAAATACCTGAAAACCCTTTTTACTGCTGTCCAATGCTCCTTCCCTGGTTTCGACATATACCTGCTCAAAACTCCCACTGCATGTGCAATGTACGGTCTAGTACAGACCATTGCATACATCAAACTTCCAACTGCACTCGCATATGGAACATGAGACATTTCCTCCTCTTCTTCATGTGTCTTGGGACACTGATCCACAGATAAATTTACACCAACAGGAATAGGAACCTTGACCGGTTTACATTCCTGCATATTAAACCTCTGCAATATTGTCTCGACATATTTTCTCTGATTTAACCAGAGTTTCCTCCTTTTTCGATCTCTTTTAATTTCCATGCCCAAAAT
>SNQJ01S0056591.1:114708-127477 GCA_010110895.2 Picea sitchensis | reverse complement strand
TGAGTTTCGAACTCGAGACCTATCACTCTGATACCATTTGTTGGACTACGATTTCCATTAGACCCAAACCCGCAGGCGTTAGTCTTCGCCACGATCGTAGTCCAACAAAATGACTGACCTCACCTCACCAAGACACTCATACAAATACTCATTATGTTTCCATATGACGATGATGTTGTTGTCTGAGCCTTGTGTTGATGATGTTGTTGTCTCAACCTCGTGTTAATGATGTTGTTATTTCAACTTCGTGCTGTTGATGATGTTGTTGTATCAACCTCATGCTGTTGATGATGGTGTACCAACCTCGGGTTGGTGATATTGTTGCTTTAGTGTTATGCTAATTGATGTTGATTTTTCATCTTCATGCATATGATGATGATGATGCTACTCCAGTTCCATGCAAATAATGATGAGAAAAACTTCTGATGATTTGTAGATATGCCAACCAGTGTTTCAGATGCTGATGATGTTGATGCCCTCTCTCTCTCTCTCTCCTTATGATGTTGTATTGAGTTATGTAAGTAGAATACCCTTCTCGTTAAGGGGGAGTGTTGAAATATTGTAACTTCGAAGAATATTCTAATTATATTTGAGTTATTATCTTATAGATCAAATCCCCTTTTGTGGATTGATCATGTCGGGTCTTGCATATTACCAAATCCATTTTTGTGGATTGGTCAAACCATATTTATATGGTGGTATTTGTAAAGTCGGCCCCTAGGTTTTATAAAGTGGTTCTAACCACTCTTGGAAGAAGTCGGCCCTACAAGTTAGTGAAGAGACATAACCCTAACACCTCCTCACTAGTATTTATAAGTGAGGATGGTGCCTCATTTGTTCACTCACTCACTCACACTTGTAGTGTGCATCTTTTGAAGGTAGCTGCAATTGCAAGAAGAAGAAGAGAGAGGTGCATGCTCAGTCCTAGATTATTCTTGGAGGTTTGGTCTTAGTCTTGGAATTTTATTGGAAATCTATTATTGATGAATTTTTTGTTGGGTTTTCTCCCCCATGAGGGTTTCCCAGGATAAAATGTTGTGTACCTTGTGATTGTGTTTATTTCAATGATCCCGTTTATGCTGTTGTTTTGGAATTCTATAGTAAATTGAAAATAACCTAATAATAACATTACATTTAACATGGGATTAGAGCTTGACTGAATAGAGCACCTTTCACTGGGTATCTAAAAATGTCACTGTTGTCGTATAAGGAAATTAGGAATTTTTATTGGAGAGGAATTTCTGACTAAAAACCATCTAGAAAAGTGCTCCCTACCCTAGCACATCTTTTGGCAGCTTGAGCACACCTTTTCAGTGGCCAAAATATTTGGAAAGTAAAACCCTATTTTTGACTGGTACTAAAAAACCAAACCAGGAAACCAAAACCCATACCAGAAGTACCAGTCCAGATTTGCACAGGTCAAGTTTCAAGGGGTAAAACTTGGAATTTTTGAAAATAGTAAGCTCCATCCAACTCGCCTCATTCCAATGCATCTCGTGGTAAGTTCAAATTCATTTTCTGAACACTTTCATTTTCTGGTCATTTTCCTAGTTCCAGGTCAAGATGTCTGCAAGCACCAAGCTTATTGACAAGTTAGAAGGTGTGGAAAATTTTTGTGCCTGGAAGTACATAATTGAACTCATTCTTGAAGAGAATGACCTTGCAAAATTCATAAAATAAAATGTACCGGAACCTGAAGAAGATGCAGCCAAAGCGAAGTACAAGAAGGATATGATTAGGGCCAAAAGGATAATTGCAAATTCCATTAAGGATCACTTGATCCCTCAAGTGTTTTCTAAGAATAATCTAAAAGATATGTTTGATGCCATAACTAGAATATATGAAGGAAATAACATCAACTGGAAGATGAACTTGAGAACCTAACTCAAGAATACAAAGATGCAGAAAGGAGAAACAATTTAAGACTATTTCTCTAGGGTTACTCATTTCAAAGAACAATTAGAAGCAATTGGAGACAACCTGGATGAATATGAACTCATCATGACAACTCCTAATGGTCTCACAAGACCTTGGGATGCCTTCATCCAAACCATTTGTGCAAGAAAAGAGAAACTCCATTTTGACAGTATATGGGAATAATGTGTTCAAGAAGAAGTAAGAGTAGCCAATCAAGAAGACGTACTATTAAGGGATGAAGATCAAGCCCTAGATTCTCATGCTAAAGGAGGAAATAAAAGGTCTCATTTCCAAAATAAGACCCAAATTCATAAATAATCTCACTCCCCAAAGAGATTCACCCACTTCCATAAAGAATCTCACCCTCCAAGGAGATTCCAGAAATATCATAAGGGTCAAAGAAAAGAAAACTATTTCTCCTCTTATCAATGTTATCATTGTGATAAGATGGGACACATTGCTAAGAATTTTCCTACCAAAAGGGAAGAATACAATAAGAGAAATAACAAAAGACATCATTCCCATTCAGTTGAAGATGATTAGCCACCCAAGAAGGTGACTAAAGAAGAGATTGAAGATTATGTTTTATTTTCCACCCTCTCAGGATCTGTGACACCTGGAGAGGATACTTGGCTCATAGATAGCAGTGCCTCTAAGCACATGACAATTCCGAAAGACATTCTCTCTAGTCCTACAAAAAAGGAATTCCCCCATAAAGTTTCACTTGGAGATGATTATCAGTACCCTATCAAAGGAATGGGAGAATCCACCTACAAACTTGATTCAGGGACTCCGATGAAAATGAAGGTTGCACTTTATGTACCAGGTTTGACAAAGAACTTACTTTCTATCTCAGCTCTATATAATAAATTTTTCATGTTTTCATTTATATATGGTGAAGTTCTTATGTGGCCTAAAGGAAAAACCATAGAAAATGCAATTGTTATTGGAATAGAAGAAGGTGGTTTGTACAAGTTAAAAGGTCACTTAGATGCAACCTTGACTCACTCCACTGAGATTCCT
Organism: Picea sitchensis; assembly: GCA_010110895.2. Classification (NCBI taxonomy): domain Eukaryota; kingdom Viridiplantae; phylum Streptophyta; class Pinopsida; order Pinales; family Pinaceae; genus Picea; species Picea sitchensis. The sequence continues at coordinate 124,537 of SNQJ01S0056591.1, read as the reverse complement.
TGTGAACTTTGGCATATAATACTAGCTCACATCAAATACAAATCCTTACCATATGTAAGCAAGGTAGTTACAAGTTTACCGGAATTTAAGGTTGATCATGAAGGTGTATGCAAGGGATGTGCACAAGGAAAGAACATAAAGAATCCTTTCCCAAAGAGTGACATTAAAGAAGAAGGAATCTTGGAACTCATCCACTTAGATGTATGTGGTCCAATGCCATCAACCTCTCTAAGAGGGTATGTATACTATGTGTCATTTATTGATGATTACTCTAGTAAGACTTGGGTTTATTTCTTGAAATCAAAATATGAAGTACTCATAAAGTTCAAGGAATTCAAAGCCTTGGTAGAAAACCTCTCCGAAAGAAAAATCAAGATACTTAGATGATATAATGGAGGAGAGTACACCTCAAATGAATTTGGAAGCTTTTGTAGAGATGCCAAGATTGAGAGAAATCTCACCACTCCCTATAATCCTCAACAAAATGGTGTAGCGGAAAGAAAGAATAGAACAATCATGGAAGCAATGAAGACTATGATTCATGATCAAGATCTTCCAATGCACTTATGGGTTGAAGAAGAAAGAAAAACAATTTATGTCCAAAACAGATTATCCCATAGTGCACTTGGATTTAACCCCCGAAGAAATGTTCAATGGAAAGAAACCAGAAGTAAGCCATCTAAAAATATTTGGATGTCTAGTGTTTGTACAAGTTCCAAAAGAAAGAAGAACTAAGATGGATTCTTCAGGAAAGAAAGGGATATTTTTTGGATATTGTGAGGTCTCTAAGGCCTTCAAAATTTACATACCAGGTTACCATCATATTGATATCAACATAGATGTAACCTTTGATGAAGATGCAACACTCAAAAGATCAATGATATTCCAGATTGAAGAGGTATAAGAAGAAGAACCTCTAGCTCCTAGAGTTGTAGAACGAGTGAAGCAAGTTACAATTACTCCTCATGATGAGATTCCATAAGATCATGATATGGTAGAATGTTAAGAACCTCCCCGGATGATGATCTATCACAAGAGAAATCCATCTTGGGTGAGGGAACTTATTCAAGATGGAGAGAAGTATGGTGCCTCAAAAGGAACCATGAGACAAAACATGAAACCTAATCCATTCTCCAGTTATATGACCTTGATGTGTGATCACATAGAAAAGGAACCTACTATCTTTGAAGAATCCATTCAGAAGAAAGAATGGGTGGACGACATGACATAAGAATACCAATCCATTATAAAGAATGATGTATGGGAAGTAGTTCCCAGACCAAAGAAAAAATATGTGGTATATTCCAAGTGGATATATAAGATAAAACATGGAGTAGACAAAAGTATTGAAAAACATAAAGAAATAGTTGTGGCTTGTGGTTTTTCTCAAAAGGAAGGTATTGATTATGAAGAGATGTTTTCTCCTGTATCTAGATACACTACTATCGGAACCATCATAGATATTGCAACCAAAATGAAGTGGAAGTTACACCAGATGGATGTGAAAGCAACCTTTTTAAATGGTGTTATTGAAGAAGAAGTGTATATAGAAAAACCAAAAGGGTTTGAAGTTGAAGATAGAAAGACTCATGTCTGGAGATTGAAGAAATATTTGTACGGGTTGAAGCAAGCTCCTAGAGCTTGGTATGGAAGAATTGATAGTTTCCCGACGATCTTGGGCTTTACCAAGAGTAAATTTGATTCTAACCTTTACTTCAATATTATGAATGATGAGCCAGTTATATTTCTACTGTATGTGGATGAATTATTCTTAACAGGAGAAGAAAAGCTCATCACAGATTGTAAGAAGAAGCTCATTATAGAGTTTGAGATGAAAGACCTAGGACTGATGCATTATTTCTTAGGTCTTGAAGTTTGGCAGAGTCCAGAGAAGATATTCCTTAACCAAGGAAAGTATGCAGTTGAAATAATGAAGAGATTTGACATGTTGGAATGTAAATTCATGAACACACCCATGGAAAAAAAGTTGAATCTCCTGATTGATAATTCATTAGAGTTGGTTGATGCTACTCTATATAGACATATTATTGGTTCATTGATGTATATGACAAATACCAAGCCAGATATATGCTTTGCTGTGAACACCTTGAGTCAGTATCTGGTAGAGCCCATACGTGTTCACCTTGTAGCTGCAAATCATGTGACGATAAAGCTTAAGGGTACGTTGGATTATGGTATCTGTTATACTAGAGATCATGACTTCAGACTATATGGTTATACTGATTTAGATTGGGTTGGAAGTGCTTCAGATAGAAAGAAAAATTGAGGATGTTGTTTCAGTCTGGGGTCAACCATGACTTCATGGAAAAGCAGGAGGCAATCCAGTATTGCTCTCAACACGAAAAAATCATAATACATTGCATCTTATTTTGCCAGTTATGAATCCATATGGCTTCAGAAGTTTTTGACAGGTCTATTTGATATGGAGATGGAAGACACCGTGATTCTATGTGATAACCAGAGTTGTATAAAGATGACAGAGAACCTAGTGTCCCATGATAAGTCGAAGCACATAGAGATCCAATATCACTACATTCATGATATGGTGGAGAGGGGAGCTATAAAGCTCCAATATGTTGGCACATATGAGCAAGTTACAGATGTGTTGACCAAGCCTCTGTCTCGTGTGAAGTTTGAGTACTTCCGAGACAATCTTGGTGTTGTCTGAAAGGACCTCCCTCGAAAGGGGGAGTGACGTTGATGATACTATGGTATCTTGACCAACAACGGGTAGCTCTGTTAGGATTTTATATCCTAAGGGATTGATCATCCCTCAACAGATCCTGAAGGTCCGCTAAGGATGGTCTGTTAGAGTACCTGTGTATGTATATACAAACTGTGGTCAGTAGTGGTAGCTACGTTATGATTTTATATCCTAGGGAATATTTTGATTCCTAGGCAGATCCCGAAGGTCTGGTAAGGACAATATGTCAGAGTACCATGTGGTATCTTGTTAGGATTTTATATCCTAGGGAATCTTATGATTCCTGGGCAGATCCTGAAGGTTCGGTAAGGACGGTTTGTTAGAGTACCACACAATGTTGTTGTTTCACCTTCCTCATTTTGTTGCCATATGATGATGATGTTGTTGTCTCAGCCTCGTGCTAATGATGTTGTTGTCTCAACCTCGTGCTAATGATGTTGTTGTTTCAACCTCGTGCCGTTGATGATGTTGTTGTATCAGCCTCATGCTGTTGATGATGGTGTACCAGCCTCGGGTTGGTGATATTGTTGCTTTAGTGTTATGCTAATTTATGTTGATGTTTCGGCTTCATGTAGATGATGATGATGATGATGCTACTCCATCTCCATGCTATGAACGATGATGAGAAAAACATCTGATGATTTGTAGATATGCCAGTCAATGTTTCAGATGCTGATGATGTTGCTACCCTCTCTCTCTCTCTCTCTCTCTCTTGATGATGTTGTATTGAGTTATGTCAGTAGAATACCCTTCTCGTTAAGGGGGGGTGTTGAAATATTGTAACTTCGAAGAACATTCTAATTATATTTGAGTTATTTTCTTATAGATCAAATCCCCTTTTGTGGATTGATAATGTCGGGTCTTGTATATTACCAAATCCCCTTTTGTGGATTGGTAAAACCATATTTATATGGTGGTATTTGTAAATTAATACCCTAGGGTTTATAAAGTGGTTATAACCACCCTTGGAAGAAGTTGGCCCTACTTAGTGAAGATACATAACCCTAACACCTCCTCACTAGTATTTATAAGTGAGGATGGTGCCTCATTTGTTCACTCACTCACTCACACTTCTAGTGCACATATTTTGAAGGTAGCTGCAGTTGCAAGAAGAAGAAGAGAGATGTGCATGCTCAGTCATATATTATTCTTGGTGGTTTGGTATTAGTCTTGGAATTGTATTGGAAATATATTATTGAGGAAGTTTTTGCTGGGTTTTTTCCCCCATGAGTGTTTCCTAGGATAAAATGATGTGTACCTTGTGATTATGTTTCTTTTATTGATCCTCTTTATGCTGTTTTTTTGGAATGCTCTAGTAAATTGAAAATAACCTAATAACAACATTAAATTTAGCATATGCAACCTCCTACAATGCACCTCAGACGTGCCCTCAATCACAGAGTTTCCGTCCCTTCATTTTTGCAGACTTCACATATTTTGGTTCTGCCTCTTACATGCCTTCAACAGAATTGCGTTTCCAAAAATACCCAAAATCATCCCAAAAGGAGGTCACTCCAATTTTTCCATCGAATCCACGTCAAGGTAGCACAATTCCTCCCATGTGGAGTGACTTGGAACCTTGAGGGAGATCGCCCCTCTTTGTCTAAGCCTGCCTAAGAACCACATATCTCCTCTTTCTCTCTTCCAAGATACCTTCTTTGGTTGTGCACCCTTATTGCTTTATAGGCACTGATCCATGTCATGCGTTATGTCTCCAAGCCCACAAGTGAGCTGACCCATTGGTTCACCAAGTCACTCCCTTTCACAAAGTTAGACTGACTCCTCATGTGGGCGCATTTAGGAGGCTTGCCCAACTGACCCACCGATGCCTTGTTCCATCATCTGGATGACTCACTGAATTGTTGGCCAACGCCCCCATCTGTCTAACTAATTTTTCATCTTAGCTGCATGCGTCCCTTAGGTGAGTTGAGTCTACTCACCTAAGTGTGCCCCCCATGCCTTAGCCGATTTTCCTTCACTGATGGAGCTCCTAAGTCTTTTCCTCAACCCTTCATTAAACCATCTGTCGCCTTAATTGCGTCGCAAGGAATATTGGGTGGAGTTTCCCCTTGGCACATCACATGCCCTAGGAACCCTAACTCTCCCCATATATGAAGACTTCCTTTATTCAAATGCACCAAGCATCTTTCCTACCCAATTTTCTTCGTTTCGATTTGTGGTGGAAGCGCGCGTGCCCAGGATTTGCGCCCTAGGAATTACATCCTCCCCCACTCCAAGTTTTTTCCACCCTCGTCAACATCCATAGAAATATGTTGTCTCCAAGCCTCTACTCGAACTCATTCCTCCATCCACGACTAAGTCTGTTGGAAACCCCAAGCTTTGTTCCAAATGGAAACACCAACTTCAGTCAAAGTGGAAACCTTAAGTTTCCCTACAAAGTGGAAACCCCAATTTTCCTACTCACACTATAATCATCCAGAACCTGTGCAACCATCCACACTGCCATCTGCCTAAAGTTCTGTCCGACCAAACTGTCCGTTACAATGGAAATATGTCTCTTCCCCAACTCTGTTCACAATGTCTAAGATGCCACTGTCTCGCTGCGAAAATAACCCTCTGTTATGCTACTGCTTCTGCCTCAGCCACTACTACAATCTCAATGAAAAATTCAAAAAATTCTAAGTGTTAAACTCCTGTGAACTTGTTGTTGCATCCATACTTCAACCAAATATTCCATGTCTCCGCGCACTGATATCCTCCATGCTTTGGATTGATTGGCTAGCTAATCCAACCATCATGCCTAATTCATGAGAATGCACTTCCTCATGCCTGAACTTAGTATTTTTTTCTTCGTCTCTTTCACTTTGTCCAACTACTAAGACTAAGGAAAGTGTCCACCCTTTCCTCACTACTACTGACATCGTCCAATATTCTTTAAGGGGATCTTCCACAATGTCTAAGTGTTTCACTTTGAACTTACTCGTGATTTCATACTTCGAATTCCTTCCATAATTCGGTCCATCTGCACAACTATATCAGACCAAGGAAATGTCTCCCCTCACCTTTCTGCACTATGAAGTCACCCCAAATAAAATTCATCTGCGACAACTTGACTCCACTATCCACCTCATGGCATAGTTAGCCTATCTTTGCACTAAAAACTGCACATCTTGACTGCGTTTGCCTCATTATTTTATCACCTGTCCATAATGCTATGTCTACCTCTCTATTCCTTTTAATGGTTAGGCTTCACCCTTAACCATGCTACCTAAAGCAAGAGAAACCCTCATGTCTAAGTGATATCTTCATGCTGCAATCTACCTGCTCTCAAAATCATCCAAATGAAGGAAAGTCCCCAACTCACCTCCTTTCGTCAAGTCACTCCTCTGCAACTCAAAATTTGAAATGAGTGTGGCCAACATTCCCTCACTCCTCAAAACATCCAACGAACTGTCCAAAGTGCTCCAAGTAGAATGAGTCACCTCAAAAAACTTCCATGCCTTAGGCATGTTCAAACCAATACTCTGCCAAACTCAACCACCGACTCTCTCCAGATCTCTTAGTCATCACAAACTAATCTTCAAGTCACCAAGGTGTGCTCTGCCTCATCCACTGTTCCATAATAAAGGTAAAAAAACACCACCCAAGTCACTTGGTCTGCATTCTAACCATTTAGGTTGCTGCCAACAATTCTTGGTTGACTCCTCTGCTGACTCCATCCATTTCCTAGAACAAGACTTCCTTGCACCTCCTACAAACATCCAAAGTCTGGAACTGTCATTGTGATTGTCAATTCATGACATGAACCAATGAATTTGGCTATGGCACCAAGCACCAGGGTGCCTCATCCATCCTCTCAAACTCAACATGTACAAAAATTCACTTCCCACTTCACCAAAATGACATATCCAACGTGCCTCATCAAAGAGTTAGGAAGCTTCCTTAAGCCACCTCCACATCTCCATCCAAATATTCCTAAGTTCACCACTTGACTCATCCACACATTCGCCCAATCAAGGCATCACATTGCTACATGATTTCTTCGAATCTGCACCACTTGAGTCACCCTCAAGTCTGTTGGTTTTCACCACGAAAACATATTGCACTTGAACCACCAAGTCATTCAACTTCCCTTCAAGTAAATCACCACAACACTTAGGAAATGCAAGAACTCAAAACTAACCCTACTTTTCCCAATGCCATCCTTGGCTGCAACCATGTTTCAATTCTGCTGTATTGGACTTTCTCTTTCCCAAGAAAATGCCTCTCCACATGAACTTCCCTTAACCACCATCTGCATATCCAAAAACCTACAATACCTTTGCTGCAATACAATGTTGAGTCCATCTGTCTCCTTCAAAAATCCATCTAAGTACAAACTTTGCATACAACTGGCCAAACCCATATCCAATGTCTTGCCATCTCCACACCTTGACTACTTCCACTTCTAGGCACCATGCATCCACCGCCTGATTGTCCAGTCATATTGTTGCTAAACCACTTTTCTAAATTTGTGAAGAGTCACCTCATTCGAAGGTTGCAGTTAACTCACTCATCCAACAACCCATCTCAACTCAACTGTTATTCTCAGTGATGCATGGCACGAAGACATCATGATGGAAATGGGCCTAACCACTGCTTGTTGCAAAGCTTATCTAGGTCTCCCAAGGTCATATAACACCCAAGTGCTTCACCTTGCTGCAACCCAGAACTACTCCCTTTCACAATCACTTATGTGATCACCCTCTGCGCTTCACTTTTGTGCTCACTTATACGGTTAGATGTGCGACAATTCGTTCAACAAATATTGCGTTCATCTGCCTTGCCCAAGTGCTTAGTTCACCCAATGAACTCCACACATGTTATCTCCAAGGTGTGCACAATAGGTCCAACATTGAATTCCATCACACATTGACCCAATCAAGCTTGTACCCAAATTGCCTGTATGATCAAGTCTGCGACAAGTTCTGTGATGAGTTTTGCGATCACCCACCTTGTCCAAGTGCTTTGTTTCACCACAAAATCTTCTCTCATCCTGTACAAGGTGTGTTCCCAACTCTACCTTCCACCACACTGTCAACTAAATCTCTATCATAAGTCTGATGCAAATTCTGCGATGAACAAGTTCACTCCACCGAATGGTTCACCAATATTGATTTTCTAGCCGATTCAACCCTTGGCATGCACTAATACCATGTTTATCTTTTACCACTCTACTCAACATCCAACAATTAGGTCAAAATAAAATGACTTTATCTACTAAAAGCACAATTGAGTAATCAACTAAACATGTAGTAGAAACATAAACGAGGAAACCAAATCAAGCACACATAAACACCAATATTTTCAGGTATAAACCCATGGAAAAACCCCGGAGGGAAAACCAGTCCAATGATGATTTTATTAAGGTCAACTCATGGCTTCCGTAACATGGAAAATAACTCAATGAGAAAATTATACATTGCAGAAAAACTTGAGAACTCTTGTGTTGTTGTACAACCTTGTACCAACATGTTTCCTGAAGCATACATGATTCATCCCATTGTGAACCATGTGTATATGCAATTGTCTACACTATGAATTACATATGTGTATGGAAAACATTTATGACAAGATCCGTATGATACTATACTTCCTTGTGGCTTCTGTCGACTGAAACCCACCTGCAACTGCCTCTACTATCTCGTCTTGACCTGTATGACCTCTATATGGAAGTCCTTCTCCACCTATCCAAGATATCGAATCACGGTCCTTTGTGCTCCAACCCTATGATCAAGATTAGGATGAAATCTCTTCACCCAACATGTGATATCTCCTCACTCTATTGTAATAAAAATTCCTCCTTTGATCCTACACTCCTCACACTCGCAAAATTCCCAGTTTTCTATCCTTGACCTTGGCATCTCACCAAAAGTCTCGATCTTGATCTTTCACCAAAGTCTCTCACAAGTGTATCTCACACAAGTCTCGACTGTGTTGACTCCCTCAACACAAGTCTCTCGACCTGTTGACGGGCGAAATTGTCTGTCCGTCAATTGAGAGAGTGGAACCGGTCCGAGGTTGTCTAAATAACCCAAGCCATTTGGAATGAACCACCCTGACGAGTTTAACGGCTCCGTTGGCCGCTCTAAGGTCTTAATAAGACCAAAGAGAAAACTAACCTAAACTAACTAATCTAACTAAAACAAATAAAACAAACTAAAACTAACTAAAACAAACTAACTAAAAACAAACAAACTAATACACTAATATAATTAAAACAAACTACTGAATTAAACTAAAACTAAATATAAACTATTCTAACTATTATATACAAACTACTAATTACTATTACACTAAATCTAGCAATTAAATATCTAATTACTAATTGAATTACAACTTATTCACAAATATACAATATTTACAAGTTGCAGATTTGAATAAAACCTGTAAAACTCATTAGCTTTCTGCCCTAAGACAGCCATGAATCTTTCTTGATTTTTTTATATTTTATGAATAAGAAACAAAACTACTGAAATTAAACGATCTAATATACTAACTGAAATTAAACAATCTAATATACTAAACATATGTATCTAAACAAACAAATGAAAAACAAACCTGGAAACGCTCCAAGTCTGCCCTGTGTATGATGACTTCGAAGCTGGTCGGAGGAAGGAAACTCGCACCGGTTAGTCCATAAGCTTCTTGTAAACGATAGGCTGTGTTGCTCTTTGATTTGGTTTACAGGACAAACAAGACATAAAAAATCATAACAATTATATGATTTATAAATCTCTGCAATAAGGGAAACCTGTTATGCAAAAACTTATATTTGATAATTCAATCAATGAAGAAGATAAACTTGTCGTTCACAAACTGAATCAAACAATTGTTATGTTCTTTAAACACTTGGAAGAAATCAGATATGGATTACAACGATTAAAATTATATCATTTGAACATGATTAAGATAGCTAAAGTAGTCATTAACCAAATACAAATTGATATACACAACATGAAACAAAATATTGATATAATGAGAAGCTAAAGCTGTGACAAAACACCAAATTCTGCTTTAGTCTGTATTAAAACTCCATATCCTTGTTCTCCCACGAATGAGGATGATCATTATTACAAAAACGATAGGTATTTATAAGTCTCT
>SNQJ01S0056591.1:64967-89897 GCA_010110895.2 Picea sitchensis | reverse complement strand
AGCGCCAAAAATAGTTTTTGGTCACGTGCTACTTAAATGAAATTTTAATCCCTCCAATCAGGGTTGTGTTCTATTACCGAAAAAAAGAAATGGGAAAGAAATTAATGTGTCGAGAGAAAAATGATGGTGAGTTTTCCAATATCAAAGTTTCGTGACTTCGTCAATGATCAGTTTTAGTCCAGATTATTCAAGTGACGATAGAGTTATACTTCTTCATACCCACTGTTAAAATGGTTTTGTTAGCCAATTGATTTCCTAGTTATGCACTAATTTCGAAGTAGGCAGTGCAATCATTCTTCCGCATTGCTTCCTAAGGAATGTTGTGTGAGTTAGAGAATTTGAGCAATTTTTGAAGGAAAGCATTGTTTGGTAATCATTTCAAAAATTTGGTGGTTGTCCCATCCAATTATGTATGAATTACTCTTATTTGATTGAGTAGATCCAACCACATCATAGCTATATTTTTGTCATCATTTCACCAAGATTGGATCCATTAGCCGTCAAATTTGAGATTTTAGTTCGAATTAATCTAGTGAAGTGTGATTTTGTGCCGAGCTCTATGGGAATAAAGAACTAATTTATTTTTGTCACTACATATAAGTGTGGATGTTTCTAAGCCAAGGATACTAAAGCTGGTGTTGGTAATTAAGAGTGGTAGTGTTACTATGTGTGAATGTGTCTCAGAGCGTAGGGATAGATTTCATTAAGCAAGTTTGGATTGTGCATACTTATTATCTGATTCAATTTTCAATTCCATCATTCACCAGTAATAGGTAAGGGATGTATTTCTGGATTTTAGGCAACAATTCAATACTTGTTTAATTCATAAAAAAAAATCCTGAAATGTTGATTGAGGATTTTGAATTCTTGTCAGAATGGTTTGGTTTGGGTTTTTCCCATGTACCGTGTTTTAATCGCATTGCAATGATCTTATTTATTTTTGCTGGAATTCATTGATTGCAGGTGATATGCCACTGAGAAGTACTGCTAGGAGGAATCTTGTCAAGTCTCCTAAAGGTAAAACCAAAGAAACAGGGGAAGGTTCCCAAAATAAGCTAGTGGAGATTGAATACCCCACAAAGGAATATGTTCCAGTAATCCAATTATTGGTATATGAAGAGTATTTACCATGATCCATATTCAAGAATACTAAAACAAGAACTTGAACTCAAAAACATATGTCAGGATGGAACAAGTTATATCTAAGAATAAAAAAAGAGGATTATCTAGAGATGGTACCCCATAGTGATCCTATGATTAGAGAAGTTAACACTAAGGTTTTCATGAACATAAGGAAATCTCATTTGCATTCCATGACAACCAGGGCACCTGTTTTCCCTTGTTAAGCCATGGATTATAGATCACACCATTATAAAGAAAAGTACGATTGTAGATGAAAAGGGTGACTATATAGGCTCTTTCTTGGTAGAGCACTCGGAAAAATATTACAACTTTCAAAAGCCCGAAGTTCAATTGGTTACTTCTTTTGTGCATGAATTTTGTAATAAGAATGATATCGAGAATATTTTATCTAGATGGTGGAAGGAGGATAAGAAGTTCATAAATATAGCTAATAGTTGGTATTCTATCACCAATATGAGAGAACCATATGTGTACTTGCTCATGTTGATATACTAGGTATATGAAGAAAAATATTGTTCAAGGCTCTCAGATACATGGGTTCCTTTGGCATATACATTAGTTACGATGGAAAATATTTTCAATTGGGGAGGCATTTGAGTTAATCATCTCAGTGTTATGATTGAAAAGGTTCATAGAGAGAAAGAGACACCTGGTGTGGTTCCTTCCTTTTATATGACCTCTTATTTGTTAGATGTTGTGTGTGCCACAAACCTATTTTTGAACCTCAATCTGAGTTGGCATAGTTCAGAAGACCTTGTTCTTGTGTATTTTTAGATTTTGTGGGAAAATAAATACAAGAAGCGATATACAAAAAAATGTGACAATTTCTTAACACAATTGTATTTCATAAATTTTCATGAAGAATGCCCCAAGTTAACTGGTCATGCAAGGAAGCTTATAATTTGTATTGGTAATTGTTACATACAAGAGGATTTGACTTACATAAATATTTTTGGTGCAACAACAACACCTCATCTTTTCCCAATATACGTACTTGATAGGCTTGTTGTGGGAAATATGGCTTACCAAACAATATTGCAAGGTTTTGATGCTTCATTACTAAAGGAGGTAAATATTTTTTTTTCATACCTTATGGTTATAGACTTGGAAATTACTTCATTAAGAATTTGAAACATTCCAAGTAGGAAGTGGCTAGTAATTTAAAATCCCAGTTCTCATTAGGACAATTCAAAAGGCATGATCCCAAGGGGATAGTGGCCAAACATTGTGAGTTAGTATTAACATCTTGGCCCTATAGTCACGAGAAGTAAAAATATGAGTTGTTTCTTGAAGATTCCCATGATTGGGATGAGGTGATAGAGAGAAGAAATAATCCTTAGTTGGTTGTTTTTAAATCTTTGTCCACATATGAACATATGTTATAAATACATAAGGGTTTGGTTGCTGAGAGAGCCAAGAGAGAAGTTGAGAAAGTCAGGAGGTTAGATGAAATAAGATTGAAAGAAGAAGAATACTTAAAGGCTATTTAAGATGAACAAAGAAGATTATAGTGGGAGTAAGAATATAAAATCCAAGTAGAAGAAGAATCAAGAAGAGAACGAGAAGAATAAGTTGTTTAAGAAGAATTAGAAGCCAAAACGAGGGCTACTAAAAAAAAACAAAGAAACTATTAAGTTTGATGTCGTGTGGATCACTGTGGGGAAGAAAATATTCCAACCTTATGTTACATATACTCAAAAGTTTCCCTTTCCAGCAGTTTGGTGAAGATATATGCAATCTGCTATTTTGTCCGGACATATTCTAACTTGATGTTCTTCTCTGTAGCTTGTTCCTAGAGAAAATGATACTTGATTGGAATGTTATTTATCTTAGAGTGCATCACTAGATTATTTGAAATACTGATGGCGCTGGTGTTGTCACAAAGTATTGAAATGGTCTCATCATACTTTTCTTGCATATCCTACAAAGTCTGCTTCATCCAAAGAACTTGAGTACAACATGTCGTTGCTGTAATGTATTCTACCTCTGTTGTGGACAAAGATATCGATGATTGTTTCTTTATTAACCATGATACTATGAACTCACCCAAGTAGAAGGCTACTCCACTTTTACTTCTTATATCATCAATGCAACCTGCCCAATATGCATCTCTGTAGGAAACAAGAGATAGATCCTTCCATTTTGGATACCATAATCCAAATTCTTTTGTACCTTTAAGGTATCTAAATATCCTCTTCACTTCCATAATATGTGATTCCTTTGGTGCTACTTGAAACCTTGCAACCTGTACAATTGCTTGCATCATGTTTGGTCTGAAATATTTCACATAGAGTAAGCTTCCAATCATCAATTTGTACTGTCTCTGATCTGCGTCCATAGAATCATCATCATTACTTAACTTACAACTCATCTACATGGGAGTACTGACTGGTTTGCAATCTGTCATCCCAAACTTCTTCAACATTTCTATAATATACTTGGTCTAAGAGATGAATATACCTTTGTTTCTCTGACATATTTGGAGACCCAAAAAGAAAGAAAAATCTCCAAGAAAATACATCTCGAATTCAGTCTGCATGTATTTGGAAATTTTCTGACTCATCCTATCATCATCACTTTCGAAGATAATATCATCAACGTAAACTTCAATTAATAGGATACTATCTTGATTTACCTTTATGTAGAGATTTTTGTCTACATTTCCTTTTCTAAACCCTTGCTACTGTAAGTATATGTCTAGTCTTGAATACCATGCTCTAGGGTCTTGTTTGAGACCATACAAGTCCTTCTTCAACTTGCAAACATAATTTTCCTTCTCTGATAGTTGAAATCAATGTAGACTTCTTCCTCTAGATCTTCGTTTAGGAATGATGATTTCACGTCCATCTGATATACTTTAATTTTCTTGGAGCATGCATAGGATAGTATCAGTTTGATTGCTTCCATCCTGGAAACTAGGGAAAAAATCTCTTCAAAATCTATACATTCAACTTGAGAGTATCCTTTGCATACCAATATTTCTTTCTTCCTAGTAACCTGTCTGTCCTCGTTCAATTTTTTCTTGAAGACCCACTTTGTACTAATTACATTCTTGATCTTCGGCCTTGGAACCAATTCCTAAGTGTCATTGTTTTCTATCTGTCTAACTCTTCATACATAAATTTTATCCAGAATTCATCCTTGCCAACTTCTTCAAAACTACTCGGCTGAATAGTAGATAATAGTGGTAGATGTTGCTGTTCTGGTGAGCGGATTCTTCTTCTGGTTTCAACTCCTGCATATTTATTTCCAATAATCTATTCCGATGGATGATTTTTCTGCACTCGTCTGTTGGGTGTCTTTGGAGGTACTTGAAGATCCTACTGTTCCTTCTCTTCTTCTGGCTTCTCTTCCTCTTCATCTGATTCTTTATCTTTCAAATCTTCTTCATGATCATGTTCCACTAAATATTTGCTACTTTATTTTGTATTTCCACCATCCGTCTCATCAATCGTCACATTGATGCTTTCTACTATTTTGTTAAGTCTCATATTGAAACACTTGTATGCTTTCCTTTTGCTTGAGTACCCAATTAGTATGCCTTTATAGACTCGAGAATCAAATTTTCCAGTTCTTCCATCTTCTCTTTTGATGTAGCATTTGCTTCCGAAAACTCTGAAGTGCTTCACATTTTTTGGTCTTCCTTTCCATAGTTTGTATGGAGTCTTATCACTATTATTTCTGAGCATCCCTCTGTTTTGAATGTGAAGTGTTGTATGCATTGTGTGTACCCAAAAAAATTCCATCAACTTGGAATACATTAACATGGTTCTGGCCATTTCCTATACCGTTCTTCCTTTCAACAAGTCCATTTTGTTGAGGTGTCCTGGTTACTAAGAATTTCCTCTTTATCCCATGCTCATTGCAGAATTCCATGAATTCCTTGGATGAAAATTCTCCTCCGTTTTCTCATCTTAAGCACCTGATTTTCAACTCTGTCTTGGTTTCAACCATCTCTTTGTATGTCTTGAAGTTATCGAATGCCTCTGACTTCTTATTTATAAATAAAACCACATTCATTATTGTGTAGTCATCAACTAGTAGCATGAAGTACTTTTCACCTTTAAGTCCTTTTGTTCTTGTCGGTCCAACTAGATCAATATGTATAATCTCCAATGGTTTTGTCGTGGAATACTCCTTTGACTTGAACTTTGTCTTGGTATGTTTTCCCTGTAGACAATGCTTGCATAGAATGTTTGCTGGCTTCGAGATCTCGAGCATTTCTCTTACTGCTTCCTTTTTGATGACTTTGACTAGATTATCAAAATTTATGTGTCCCACTCTTCTGTGCCAGAGCCAAATTTCATCGTCCTTTCCTAAACACTATCTTTCCTTTCCTATTTCATTTAGAACAATATATTGCTTGTAGTTCCTACAAATATAGCTACTAACTTGCCCGATTTTTCTTTCCTTATCTCGCACTTCTTTGAATCAAACACAAGTATGTTTCCTTGATCACACATTTGAATTACACTTAACAGATTGTGTTTCATGTCTTCAACCAATAAAACATTTTTTGCTGTGGCGTCCTTACTTTTGGTATTGACTGCACCCTTTCCAATAATCCTGGTTGATTTGTCATTCCCAAATGAAACTGATCCATCTCTTTCCTTTTTCAATGTCAGAAACCTGTATTTATCACCTGTCATATGCTTTGAGCATCCAATGTCAACATACCATCCACGTTTCTTATGTTGAGCTTGTAGAGAAAGATTGCATTCTTCAGTGTTGAATTTATCCTGCTTTCTTATCCATATCCTTTGTGGTTCTTGCTTATGATTGTTGATATTCTGCTTTGGTTCCCTTGGATGAACAGTGAGTTTGCAATCTCTAGCCATATGTCCAAAGTTTTTGCACTTGTAGCATTCTACCTCATCACTTAATGATCCAAATATATTGTAGCTTCTATTCTGTGCTTCATGAGATATTCTTGGATAACTATTTCTTGTATAACCTTCATCATTTCTTCTATTCTTGGTATTGGCTCTACAATTCACAGTTTTGTGCCCAAAATTATAACATGAATAACATGAACCAATAAACATAATTTTATACCTGGGAGTGGAATATCTTCTGAATGGTGTCACTCTTTTGAATCATTCTTCTTCTTGAGGTCTTTCTATAGCTAGTTGCTACTGATATTGACTTCTGAATCTTCTAGGTGGTGCAATGTCTCTATAATATTTCCCTTGAGTCTTCACGTCTTCTTTTTCGAGGGACCTCTGACAGATTTTGCATAGCTTCTTGGTTATTCTTCTTGCTCTGTAGTTTTAGAGCTTGAACCTTTCTCTGTTTGCATATAATTGTATCCCAATCCAGATCTGTCATAGTAGGGTCTTTGACTATTAATTATATTATCCAATATCCTGGTCTTGTTTTGCTGCATGTTCTTCTTCTGAAGATCTTTCCTTAGAGTTACTATCTCAGCTTCCAAGCCTTCAATGGTCCCGTCTCTTTCTTCTAACTTCCCTATGAGTTCTTCTTTAATTCTCTTTTCTTCTTATTCCTAGAGTTTTAGCTTCATGATTGTCTGTTCGACTTCTTTGGAGTTCTGAGTTAGTTCTTCCTAGAGTGACTTTTTTTTTTCTTCTTTTCCCTTTTAATAACTTCTATGGAACTCAACAATTATTCTCTATAATCGAATTCTACCTCTTCATATTCTTCTTTGAATCCTTCTTCATCAGAGTCTTCTACTACCATGAATAATACCCTTTCTATATCATTGTCCTTGACTTCATCTTCGTCTGATGAAGAACTGTATTCCTTGGTGTAAAGGATTTTATTGAAAAACTTATTTTTGTTTCTTCTACCCTTTTGAATTTGCTTTTTATATTTAGGGTCATCTTCTTCTTCATTTCTTTATTTTTCTTATAAGGACATTTATTATCAAAATGACCAACACCATCACAATTAAAACAAATCAATGGAATCATACCTTTGTATTTTCCGATTCCTCTTTTCATCCTTCTATCGAAGTTAGCCACCTCTTCATCTTCCACTGAATCATCACTGCAAATATAATCTAACTTTTGATTTTGTTTATCTTTCTTCTTCCTTATTCTTGGATGCCTTGAATTATGCTTCCTTCGTGACTATATTTTCTTGCTCTGTCCTCATTTCATAGTACATTGAGTATCCTATGCAATTCATCCATGGTCATTGTAGCTAGGTCCACTCTTTCTTCTAAATTTGAAATTTTTGGATTGAAACTCATTGGTAGAGATCTTAATGCCTTTTAACAATGTTGTTCCTTTATCTCGTCTCCTAATCCTTTGATACTATTTACAATTTCGACGACTCGTAGAAAGTAGTATGCTATGTCTTCATCTTCATTCATCTTCAATTGTTCAAAATTGGCTCTGAAAATAAGAAGTTTAACTTCCTTAACTTACGTATCTCCTTCGTAGATAGTCTTTAGTTTATCCCACATCTCCTTTTCAGAATCACAATGCATAATATTGGTATGTATCATTTGAGTCACACCATTCTTGATAGATTTTCTATCCCTTGAATCATTTTCTTGAGGCTTCTTTCCATGTCTATCTATCGGGGGAGTGGTAGGTGCTTTGTATCCATCTACTAATGATGGGGAGTGGTAGGTGCTTTGTATCCATATACTAATGATCACCAAACATTAAATCCTTGTGCTTGTATATAAGTTTTCATTATTCTCCTCTAGAAATCATAGTTCTCACCATCAAATTGTGGTACCCCAATCCTAGCATGATCCATGATCTCCTTCCAGTGGTTAATCTACTTCTTGAAAGACTTGCTCTGATACCAATAGTTGGATTACTGGAGGGGGGGGGGTGAATCAATAATGAACAATTATAGTATTATTAACCACAATATATTCTTTAACAATATTTAGAAGTTTATCATTAACATTCAATATATCATCAACAATATAATCATAAACAACACCAAATCACAATAGATACACAATACACTAGAATTTACGTGGAAACCCAAATGGGAGAAAACAACATAATGATTTTCTTATATATCAAAAGAATACATTCATTGGAAGCACCAACTCCCTGATTCTCTAGATACAACTGGAAGGAGGCTCCAACCCCCTATTTTTAGGCTCCAACCATAAGGAGTCTACAACCCCCTAAGTTTTCTGGCTCCAACCGGAAGTTGGCTACAACCACCTATCCTTGCCCTGTCCTGCCACTCTGAAGTATAAGTGTAGACCAACTTTCGCTACCAAAAAATATTCCATTTTCACTGCCACTGTCTCTGTCACTTTGTCTCTGCCACCGTCTCTATCACTTTGTATTTTCCACTGTCACTCTGTCTCTGTCACTATCACTCTGTCACTGTCACTGTCACTCTATCACTTTCACTGTCTCATCAACCTGTATCTTCTCATCATCCAACTAACACCCATACTATACCATGCATCAACTGTATACCAACATACATACTATATCATGCATTAATCATGAACCAAAGATGCATCAATGAATAATAGTGAATCATGAGTTAGAGAATCAATCATGTGTAACATGTACCATATACTATACCATTAACCATATGTAGATATGTACATATCACCAATGAAGTATCTCAAAGAACCAATGCATGCCCCTCATGCATATGCCACCATAAAGCATGAATATTCCTCAACCATATACAATTAACTCAAAGATAAGAACTATAAGGACCATGTCATATGCTGAACCAAATATAAGAGTGCTCCTCACTCATCCAACAAAGCAAAATATACCATATCCAAATACCAAACCAACCATACCAAGTATGCCTCAAGCATACACCATATCATGACAAGAAGCAACCATCAAAACAAGTATACAACCATACCAATACCTCTGTAGGTGACCTGAAACTATGAGATGCTGATATGTCGACTTCCTTCAAACCTTTAGGGAGTTGGTACCAACATCTATTCAAACCTTCATTAGATTTTCAAAGATACACGACCTTCTCTTCTACAACCCACGTATATCCACACTTTCTTCCACTACATCCCATGTACATACATGCCCTGCTGACTTGCAACCCACAGATACCTCAAAATCTAGGGTTTGCTGCAACCTCAAGACTTTCTCCTTCGACCTTCATTTGCTAACTCAGAAAAATTCTGTCACAACCTTAGTAAAATATCACTAGATCACAAGATAGATAATCAATGAATGAGTGTGTGCCTGTGCTAATGAGAGACTCCTTGAGGTGTTTATATACTTTTTCATAGTAACCTCTCACCTTACTTTAGGGATTTCTTGTTGCAACCACTTTATCCTTTGACTAAGACTTGTAACCAACTAGGTGCTTCTTGACCACTCTTCAGGGGTTCCAACTTTATAAGGCCATATCTACCTAACCATGAGAAACCATGTGGCATTCCACATCTCACCGAAAATGGAACGACATGTAATATCAATATATGTTAATCTCCTCTACAATTACACTATTTGTCTTGTCCATATTCCTTAATCAACTTCAGGTACCAAAATCACACAGTCGGGGCTTCTTCAAAGGTTGAAATCATTGAAAACCAAATTATATATAAAAAAAATGATTCACCAATTTTCATTTTTTCTAAAAATGATTTTCTCAAATTCTATAGAATAAAATTATTTTACCTTGAAAATAGCCCAAATTTTATAGACACTATATAACATCCTTAGAAATTTGAATATTTTTACAAAAATATCGCCAAACATTTTATAGTTTGCATATTAAGGACTAATAAGATTCGTCAAGGTTTCTACATTTTGAGATAAATTTCCATCTTTAAAATTATCCTTGTTTATAAGAAACTGGTAAAATAGACAGTGATTCCTCTACACTTGGGAAATAAATGCTTTCTCATGTAAGATGAGAATACATCAGCTCCCTCAGAAAAAATAAGAATACATTAGCTAAATGTATTTGACGTAATGCTCACTAGTACGAGAACTTGATACTTTTATTTTAAATGGTTGCTTATCTAAAAATGAGTGTTCAGATATTTTCCTTTCAAAAAATTTAGATTTTTTCAACACTTGAGAATGACCAAAAATAGAATTAAGTTGATTCTACCCCCACCCTTCACATTTATCTTATGATTCAAGGCCCCAGATTATTTGTTGTATTTGAATACAACACACAATATGTTTCTGTATGTATATATACAAATTTTGGTTTAGATTTTGCAATAACCAGAGTTCAAGCCTAGGCATATTTGTGTTGTTTTAGTGCAATACAGAAGTAACAATAAAGGTTTTGTTACCTCTCAAACCCTTGATTCTTGAGATAGAGACCTAAATATCAACCAAGGCCTTGGAGGAACTAAGAGGGAGGCCAATGTCACCTCACCAATCATATTCACAATTTAGGCCGACTCTTCTCTAGCTCAAGGGGGTCTTCCCTAGACTAGAATTACTATAACTTATACATTGAAGTCTAAGGTAAAAATGAAGAGATGGCTCTTGTACAACAAGATAATAAAGTTCACTAAATGAAATAGATGAGTGGACCAAAGATTAGTGTCTTATCAATTGGGAAAATGGGGTCAAATCAAAGATAAAATGGGAGGTTATCCTAATGAGGAACAATGGCTATCGAGGATGAAATATACAAGATACAACTATTTCCTTGCTATCCCAAATTTTAAAAATATAACTAAGGAGATTAATAGTGCAAATAAACTCCAATACTCATGAATATTATGGTTATTAGAAATAATATGTATGTGCATTCACCCTAGAGTAGAGAGACATGTAATCATAAACCATATTTTTGGGTCATGGAATTGTCATATTTTTACATCTTCTTTTCCCTATTTCTAATCCCTTTTCACTTACCTATGACCCTGTATTAATCCATTTTGATTCTTATGTGTGAAATTTATGCCCATAGTGTTTTCCATTACATTTATTTGTATTTCATTGAATTATTATTAACATTAGGAAGTATTAGTATATTTTGTATTTACTTTTGAATACTAACTTAATTTGGGAATTGGTATAGCCATGTTTTTGATATGAGGAATCAACCGGCACCAACTATGCAACGACTTTGGAAAAATATATTCAAAGATGAATATGATTTTAATTATGGGTCAACATATTTTTATAAACTCACTAAATCCATTATTCTACGTGTTCCAAATTAAATTGAATAGCTACAATTTATTTGTTGGCTATTTCAAATTATAGTTTTAATTATTGAAGATAAAGAGGGAAATTCGTTGGTGGATATGAGTGCAGATTTGATTCTTCTACAAGATTTGAAGATCTCCATGGAATATATTATCGATCTAAGACAATCAAACACTATTAAAAGACATTTGGGATGTGTTTTGAACAATTTATTATAGCCAACATCTCCAAATTCGAATTTGACATTCAAAGGCATCCTAAATGTGATGGAAGTTAGAAAGGATCATGGAAACCATTTGCTATGTTGGAAATTAGTTGTAACCATTGTGAATTCATTAAATCCTCAAGTGGGTTTGATTAGATATTTGTTGTTTTTAGTTTCAAGAAATTTCATGTATAAAAGAGAGTGACTTCTCCATTCTATTGAGAGGGATCTTAGAGCAAATGTCGAACTTATGATGAAATAAATCATATTTCCTGAGATTTTGTTTAAGTACAGTTTTATAATTCATGCAATGTAGATTAATTTTAGTTTATAATTTTGTGATGTGTTATTAATTTCATAATTTATGTAATGTGTTATTATATTAACATTAAAACTTTGTTCTACGACAGAAAGGGCCTGCGTCAGGTGAACATGATGCTACTTAGTGTAGACTAACCTTTATTTCCATTTCTGCAAGTGTGTTCCAATTCAAGTATTTTTAATTATGCAAGTGTGATTTATTTCCTCTCAAGGTTTGGTGTGTTTTTTTCAATTCTRTTGTAAGATCTACATGGTTGAATTGTGCTCTTCTAATCCATGCTAACACAAAGCAGGGCACARACTAGCCCTCATAGCTCATGGCCTAGTTTAGTTAAGTGTTCAATTTTGCTATAAGATCTATATGGTTGACTTATGCTCTCCTAGTCCATTCTAACATAGATAAGTATATGGACTATCCATAGTAGCTCACGACCTACTTTAGTTAAGAATGATCTCCAATCAATCAACCTTCTCTTATCTGATCTTCACCAACATAGTGTTAGATACAGATTTGACTTGGTGACTTGTTGTTTTCTTTCATATATGTACTATTGTTGTATTTTAAGCTTTCAATCTCTTGGATCCTAGTTCATTCTTAATTAGCTACATAATTTGGGTTTAATAGGGATGACTAGTTGCCTAGAATTTATGTTGCAATTTACTTTTCGTAGAAGCATAATAGACAAACTAATGCAAGATGAAAATTTGTAGCTCACACAGATAATGCACGACATCTTGCAAGAATATGGACCCCGGGTTGGAAATTAATGTATGAAATATTTAATTACAAAGTTAATTAATTAAGTTGACATTTTGGCATCGTTGTCGGGGATAGTCCTGTTTTGGGAAATCATAGTCACCAAGCAAAGTTATTTTGGCATCGTTACCAAGAACATAGTAAGGAGATTCCTGTTTTGGGAAATCATATGGGAATACTTTTAAAACCTATTTCTATCTAAAATATCTCTTAATATATAGTTTCTAACCCAATTTGAATAATTTAATTTGGATCTAAAATAGAAAATTATGACTAAAACATTGACTAGATGTAGAGTAGGTAGTTCATGAACAGAGTTGGGACAATAAATTTTTGGATGCCTAAATGGATAGATGTTTCAAACCTATTTATATGGTGTATTACCCTATTAATATAGTTTACAACTTAATTTGAATCATTCAATTTTGATATCATATGAGAAATTTATTCCCAAAATACTAACTTCCTATCCTAAATATGCACTCCTAATTATCTATTTTCTCAGCTGTTCATTGGTATTATTATTTGACCCATTAATCCTTGTCTTAAAAATTGTTTCTAAAGGAGATACATACATTAATATACTTTCATATCCAATTGGAATCAAGTCAATCCATGATCAAATGAAAAATTTATGCTGGAAATAATGATTTTTGGTCTATGCAGGGATTTTAAAACAACGATATCATGCAAGATGTTATTAGGTAGATTTGGAATATCATATAATAGAATTTTTAAACTTGGTTTATATTGGAGACATCCATGTGAATCTTATTTCATTTGTATTTGGAATCACTCAAATCGGATTCCAAACAAATATTTTATCTAGCAAATACTGTCAGGTAGTCTAGGTGGCCACCATTCCTCAATAGGTAAAACATGAATTCTTATTTKTTTATATTTCCTTGGATATGTTTCATATGAAATATTTGTAATTTATTTTTCATAAGTCTTGGATGAAGAGAGACCACTCACCTCTCTTCTTCCATAATCTCATGTTTTATTGTAGGTAAGTGCAGTTTTTTTTGTAGGTCTYGAGAGGATCAAGAAGGTCAATTCATGAATGAGTGATTTTGAAAAACCAAAATTATATGAACAAGGGAATTTCATCTATACATACAACCTAATAAAGTTAATAATCATATGATTTTTAGTCCTTGCATGATTTGAATATGAGGTTCATATGAACTTCCTATGTAAGAGTTCCAACTATTGGCGTACAAACACCAAAGTTTTTTCCGATGGATAAATACCATGAACAAAATGAAGAATTGATGTGAAGAACAAGCAAATAACAATTCCAAGATAATTCAAGTCCTATTACTCTGTAAAACATGTCATTTATATCAATAAGCCTTCTAGAAGACCTAATATACTCATTCTCCAATACCATGATATGCTCATGCATTTCCTTCTTTCCACCTCAAGAAGATTAGAGAAAAAAATCATGTTGAAGTCAATGAAATTTCTTTTCCTATGTGGACATCCTTAAATAAAATTTCTTTCATGTAACCATTGTTTTTAATCATAACCCCAATTCATTTATTTCCTCCACCAACTTCTACTCCATCCAATACTAACCCACCCAATAAAGTAACTTAGCTCACTTACAAGGTTAAGCTACCATGCTAGTTTCAATATTCAATAAATATTTCCAAGAGTTTTATTACTATATGCCTATCACTACTCTTGTTTAGCACAGTTCCCTCATTAACAATGTGTTGCAAGTCTTGCAATATGTTTCTATTTTTAGCAGCCCCTCGCAGATCCACCAGTGATATAGAAGCATCAAAAATAAAAAATTTGTAGGGATGATATTGGTGCTTCTACACAAGAACCAACCTTATAAGAGCCTATTATTTCCACACAAGAACCAACAATAGAGGAATCAATTGGAAACAAATTTTTGGAGTCCTTGCTGTCGCCCCACAAGAACCAACAGTGGAGCAATCAGTTGAAGACATTCCTTAGGAAGCAAAGAATATTGATCCATAAGAATCTGTAGCAGAATAAGTTGTTGCAGAAGTAGTCTTTCCTTAAATATTCATAAAATATCTCTCAGAATCAGATGGAAATATTATTGGTAGTCCTTTACACCAATTTTTAGATATACTTGCTCTTTACCACGGTAACCCGTGAAGACCTTGCTCTGAAGATCATCTACTTACTGCAAATTTCATGAAATTCTTAGGTAGGTACATGCATTCTTATTCTTCATATTTGTTTATAAAATTCATTTGAATGCTATTATTAGATATGTATTTGGAAAATCACTTGAGCATCTGTCCTACCTCCTCCTCATTTCCTATTTTTCCAAGGGAAAAATATGTCTTCAGTTCGGGGGGAACACCATAAATTACCATGACCATGATATCCTCTTACTCTACTCCCATAGTCCATTCCAACACACCCCCTAATATTCAACTTGTAGGAGATGCTCTGAAAATACAATGATGTTTCTACACAAGAAACAACATTGGAAAACCCTATTGTTGACACAAAAGAACCAACAATAGAAGGCCTTGTTGTTGTCATACAAGAACCAACAAAAAGAGAACTTGATATGGTTTAAGATGTATGCACATATTGGATGACTTGATATACTGTTTACATGTGTATTCCATACCTTTCCTTTCCTTCGAGGTTCACGATATATCCACATGTTGGACGACTTGATATGATGTACATACTTGTATTGGGTATTTTTTCCATTTAATACGGTTCATTATATGATTTATGATTTATGTTTGGTTAGTGAAATACTTAATGAGATGAATTACTATAGATAAATGCACTCAAAGGAAGGGCTCTTGTATCAATGAGGATGACTATCATATCCTAATGTCTAGGAATATTATAAAATGGAAAAATACTTTTGAAAACGACCTCCAAAGTTAACTAGGCTAAAAGGATAGACAGGGAATGGAGTGCAACACATTTTTATCCTAGTCTCGACACTTGTAAATTCACCCTCAAGCACAAATTTTCCCTTGCATGAGTAATATAAAAAGTTGAATTCCAAGTGACAATCTTGGGAAGATGTTACATTGAGATGAATTATAAAAGGATCGACTTTCCTATTATTGGGGCTGGTTGGTTCATGAGGAAATGCTCTGTGGAGCTAAGTAGGATTGATGTAGTTGTGTATAAGGATGATGGGTTGGAAAAATTATATACATGTACTAACCAAGTCTATGTGGATTAAGGGGTTGGGAGTGTGCCTACAACATGGGGGTGCTAACGCTCGGTATACTTGGATCCTTCTATTTTTTTATTTGGGCCCATATTATAAAACATCAGTCTATGATTGCAATCACGAGGTGCAAGTGGTGGTAATATCCTTGCAAAGGAGGACACCACTGCCGTGTGGTTCCTGGTTGCAATCACCAATTAAAGGTGGTAGTAATATCCTTGTTTGAAGGGGGGTTGCCACTGCTATGTGGTTATGATTACTATCTAAAGGTGGTAGTACGATCCTCTCTAGGATTTGGAGGTGTTTCAAGTCTAGGAACCTTTCCACCACACTTAGGATGAAATAATTGTATGCCTATTGATTTAGTCCTAATTAATTGGGTGGGATTCTTCAAAACACTTTGAATTTACGAATTTAGTCCTAATTATGAAGATTACAACAAATAAACAATGTTAAAATCCCTTTTTATATTAAAATCCTAGTGAAACAAGCAAACCATCCACTATTAATCAATATTTTGGATTGGCATCTAGTAAACACTCATGGATTTATTAGCGAGTTGAGTTGTGCAGATCTAGAGCTTTCGTGAATGGAGTTACTCGTTGCTTAAATGAATGGAGTTACAATTTCCTCAGTTGCCCAACTACTTTGCAGGCTGCAATTATTCGGAACTCTATCCAAAACTCCATACTGCCAGCACACCATACTCCACTATGGATTATACGTGGAAACTGCGGCTTCTACGTGGCAAGCTGGCTCCACTGCGGCTTCTAGCTGGCTCCGTATAGACACTAATCCATGTTAATGAGGTTCTTTAATGACTAATGGATATATAATTACATAAGCTAGGGTTATGTGGCCTTTAATTTGGTGGACAATACCAAGAATATTTTTCTATCATTAAATTCAGCCCAGCTACACATTGCATATTATTTATTAAAAGACTGGTTAATTTGGAAGTTCTCAATACCTCTATACCCCTATCATCTTAAATATTTATGTGTTTAAGTATTTTATTTGTAAAATGTTTGTTTTCTATATGGATGACGTAGCTGCATGTTTCCGGGTTTCAGGCTATTATCTAGTGTAGTTGCTCACTTATATGCACTATGCTTCATGTTTTTAGTTTTGGTTGGTTGATATAATGATTTTAAAAGAGAAATATATAATGATTTTAATTTGGAAGTTCTCAAAACCTCTATACCCCTATCATCTTAAATATTTATGTGTTTAATTATTTTATTTGTAAAATGTTGGTTTTCTAGATGGATGACGTAGCTGCATGTTTCCTGGTTTTAGGCTATTATCTAGTGTAGGTGCTCACTTATATGCACTATGATTGATGTTTTTAGTTTTGGTTGGTTGCTATAATGATTTTAAAAGAGAAATATATAATGAGTAGGTGCTCACTTATATGCACTATGATTGATGTTTTTAGTTTTGGTTGGTTGCTATAATGATTTTAAAAGAGAAATATATAATGATTTTAAAAGAGAAAAAATATAACACCCTTGGTGAGCTTTTACAAAATAATTATTTTATGTTATTTTATTAGATGTATTTATTAAATTTATTTAAATAGTAATTTGCAAGTTCATATATCCTATATTTTAATATTCTATAAGGTACTAGTTAAATTATCTTTCCTTTATATTAATAAATAATAATAATAATCTATTTTTAAGGTCACGAGCCCAACGAATTTGACTGGTAAAGTCTACAAAGGTATACATACCCTACCCCCCTCTAGATTTGAACTTGTGACCTCTTAAGAGGAAACCCATGTTCTTAACCATTGCATCACCATCTAGGTTTAGGACCTTTGCTTAGAACCATAGGTTTAGGAGTTTTATGGTGTTGGCAACAATTGTGCTCTAGGTGAGGGGTAATGAGTACAAAACATATTAGTTTTTACTCATTATTTACCTCCATCCCTAGTCTCATACTATATTTTACTGATTATTCTTAAAGAGTGGGACACAAACATTGTCCTATGCTTTGGTACACTAAGGATGAGTCTCCTTATCCAAGATATACCACAATAAGTTCACTTTGGTAGGAATCTTAAATAATTTAAATAACTCTTTAATAAGCATTATAAAAAAAATTACCTTCTACATGTTACACATAGATTATCTTATAAATTACCTTCTACAATTTACACATAGATATAGATTATCTTCTACATGTTACATTTTTTTATATTTAAATATTTTCATGTTCATTATATATAGCATCGTAGTCACAAATATAGTTGTTAGTTTTTCAATACATGTCTTTGGTGTTTTGAAGTTGTTATAAATGCTTAAATTCCTTCAAATTGTTTTATAAATTATATTTCCATTTTATGTTTCTATAACTTATGAACTTTCACATTCATGGATTTTCGAAGGATATCTATCGAGGCGAGATGTCGAGACAAGAGTCTCCAAATATGCCTTGCAAACTATCTAGGATATCCAATGAAGGAGGAAGAAGAACCTCTTCTTTGAATGAGACACCGAGGACATCAGAGACCCATATCTTAGTAAGGCAGGGAAGCTTGGGAGGGGAAACTAGTGACCAAAGACAATCTAGTCAGATGATGAGATTATCAAATGAATCTGTGAATAGATAATCCATACAAAGTGCTCAAAATAGTGCTATGGATGCAACTTTATTAGATAGGTTTCACATTAATACTCCAACACCGAAGAATGTAGGGAATACATCACGATAAGAAAATATGTTTGTTAAATTTTTTTATTTTGTATTTTTGTGTGTGTGTGTGTGTGTGTGTATATATATCTCTGTGTGTGTGTGTGTGTGTTTAATTTGTTTTTTTTTTTTTTATGTTTTTTTTTGTTTCTGTTAAATGTTGTAATTAGTTTCAAATGTGTATGTGTAGAGGATGAGTTTAGTGAAAGAGAATATAATGAAAGAGATTGTGGTTATCATGAAGATTCAAATGTTGGTGAAGAGGGTGATGGTGGAATCAGGGGGCGTTATAAAGAAACAAATGATTACACGCCCACATCCACCTATCACTCAGATGTTGGTGATGAGCTTCCTTGGGAAGGGTATACTGAAGCAATGACCCTCGAACGATGCTCATGTGTTAAAAACAGGCTGCAAAATGATTTGAGGTGCTTGGATCTCCCTCGAGAGAGTAAGAAAATATTGAAGAGGGTTGTTATCGTCATTAATTGCAGTTTGGTCATTTGTTAAATAAATCTCCACTAAATAGGGGACTTGATTCATCGAGTTTAAATTTTGAAGGGTTGAATAAGGTATGTGCTTAAAAATATCCACTTTAGTTGTCCAATTTTCACAACTTGTTGAATAATCAACATACACAAAATTTATGTTATTGTATTAATGTGAATACATTGAACTCTACATTTTTTAGTTGCATTGTTCACAGATTCCTATTCCTTCTCCCACTAGTTGGGCAGGCTTGTGCCAATTCTCATTGGGAGAGTTTGAAGAGGGTCTAAGTTCACATGTATCATTGTATGTTGAAAACAAATTTAGTTATATATGAAAATTGCAATGTCATATAAATTATTAATTTAAAAGAAAAATATCTTAAACAATATATAATTTATTGAATCTTAGCGTATGGTGGGTAAGACCGTGACTCAATTGGTCATGGGAATTCCATCCTTTTGTGTGGTTGATGATATTCAGGTTGGCACATCACACGTATTACATGTTTCAAAATTTAAAACTATAATTTAATGTGTTAAAATAATTTAAATTTAATTTTCAAATGTACAAATTTGAAATGTGTTATATGACAATGTGGAGAAGAGAGTGCCTACATTTGTCCTTGAAGAGAATGTGGAGAAGAGAGTGCGGGAGATTGGGATTGAGGAGGATGCATCCATACCTGAGAAGGATGTGTCTATTCATGATGATGCTTAATTAAATGTATGTACATTTCACATTAGTGAGTTTTAGTATTTTTTTATGCTGGGCCTTTTATATATAAGTGTTCAAACTTATTTGTATTGAATATGCATATTTTTTTTTGACTTTTTAAATTTTTTTGTTTGATCAACTTTTTAATTAAGACTTTCCTTTTCATAGAAGGGTTACTCAATTAGTGTTGTCGTCGTCTAAAATGGTACATTCAATCTTATTTATGTTTAGATCATGATGCATACCTAATTTTGAAATCTAGAATTTGATTATATGAGAACAAAATATAGATCTCCCACATGAGAAAGAGGGAAGATTCTAAATTCACTTGAATACCAATCTTATTTAAGATTGGATCACAATTCAACCCGAACTATTCTAGATTTAAAAATATGATTACATTATCTTATTCATGATTTTATTTATATGTTTAAAATTTAAATCATGATGCAAGAATTTTGAACTTGAGCATTTGATTATTTGAGAACATACTCTATCCCACATCAAAAAATGAGAGGATTCTAAATTTTCTTTGATAGCATTCCTTGCCTTTTTGTCCAAGAATGACGTAATATGGATATTTGTGTTTTCTGCATACAACAAAGTGAATTCCTTCTTGGGGTATTGTCAAACTCTTAACTAATTGCTTACTAACCACAAACCAACATTTGTAGATTTACAAATAAGCTATGTACGATGGTAATGATACCAATCTTATGCACATATATATGTGGAGCTTAATGACAAACAAGCTACCATCAAAACAACTCCTATCATCACTACATGGGACACATTGTGTTAGGCCTTGAGAGACATTTTTATCTTTTAGGTTGTTTATGTAACCTAATATTTAGGTTGTTGTAGTTGCATAAAGTTCCAAGGAAAAATATACAACAATTTATCGATGTATTTACTAAGCTCCACCTCCCACTTCAAATGTTGGATCTCTCACTCTTCTAACTACCTCTCAAGCAACCAACTCCTATTTAAAAAATAAACTCATCTGCTACACCATTAATATCAATGGTCACAACTCCATACTATATGTCATATTTTTTTTTTGCAACTTTTCCATTAAGAGGCCTCATCCTCACAATTCCAGACTATATTCCCCATTTTATCAAAATAGTAGCAATGTATTTTATGTTACTTGAATGAAATCCTATGTTGTTTCTATTTCCATTCCTTTTCATTTAATAAACCACATATTTTAGGTTGTTCATATTCATTTAGATACATTTCTTCATATAAGAGTGCAAAGTGTTGATAGAACATCCTCTAATATATTTGATATTATATTTCTAAGTGTAACAACAACGATATAGTTGGAGGGTAGACCTTTTAAAAGGAATGGTGCCTTTGCACCTTCTTGTATTTCAACCCCATTTTTATTCAACTACATGAGTAATTTAATATTTTTTATGATTTATTATTTTTTCTTTATTTAGCATTCTCATATAAGAATTTTAAGAATCTTATTAAAGATAAATTTTAAATTTTTTTGTTTTGATCATTTGTTTTCTCAAAATTTCTCAAATTTCTTTACTAGTTTTTATTAAATTTAAATGATAAATTTGAACATTATATATGTCTATCCCAAAAAAAGATTTTTCTTTGTCATCTATAATCTCCCACTCTATTTGCCTAATTTTTTTTACCTTTTTAATTCACACACATTCAAAATTTCTTTTCCATTAAAATAATATTGCTTTAGTCTACTAAAATAACATTACTTTAGTCTACTAAGTATTAAAATTTTCTATTCTATTAAACTTTTTCACACACATTCAAAATTTATTTTATTAAAATAACATTGCTTTAGTCTACTAAGTATTACAAATTTTCTATTCTATTAAACTTTTTCATAACTATCTCTTTGACTACTTAACTTGAAAAACATCTTCTTTGAAAAATATATAAAAATATAAAAAACTTTACAATAAAATTTAAATTTGAAATTTAATTTTTTTGGTTTAATATGAATTTTTAATAAGTAAATATATTCAACATTTTGTAACTGGCCAATTTTTTTAAATTGATTTTTTTTCTCAATTTCATTTTAATTTCTTATTTTTTAAAAATAATATAATATAATAATTTACATATTTTTTTAAAAGATTATTTCTTTCTCAATTTCATTTTAATTTCTTATTTTTTTAAATATAATATAATATAATAATTTACATATTTTTTTTGAAAAGATTATTTCTTTCACAATTTCATTTTAATTTCTTATTTTTTTAAAATAATATAATATAATAATTTACATACGCTATTTTTCATTTTAATTTCTTATTTTTTAAAAATAATATAATATAATAATTTACATACGCTATTGTATGCTCAATTGACATAACAAAAAAGTATATTTAACCCATATTATTTGAATGTTATACTTTAACAATCTTATTTTAATAATAATTTTTTTTTAATTATTTATAATTTAATAATTTATTTTAAAAACATCTTATATTATAATATAAACTGATAATTTATTTTTTAAAATACTTTATAATTTAATATTTTATTTAAAAAAATAGTTTATATTATAATATATAAAATTATTATATTATATATATTTAACCATATTATAACATATATAATTTTAATGTTATATTTTAATAATACTTACCGTATTTTAATTATTTGTTTATGGTATAATATTAATCATATTTTAATTACTTCGAAAGGCGTATACCTATTGGTAATGGGCACAATTAATCATCTTTTAATCTAAAATTTTAATTTGATGACTAACAATTGAAGATGCACATAATTGTGACTCATTAACATTACCACGTTTGGATTATTAACCATGAATTTCCTCACCTATCCCTGCGTTTTCCTTAAACGTTTTAGCGATCCACGTTTCATATACGGCTCCACTGCGTTCTTCACCTATCCCTGAGTTTTCCTTAAACGTTTTAGCGATCCACGTTTCATATACGGCTCCAGTGCGTTCTTCACCTATCCCTGAGTTTTCCTTAAACGTTTTAGCGATCCACGTTTCATATACGGCTCCACTGCGTTCTTCACGACGACTCAACTGCGTTCTTAACAAGTAAATATGCCTTTCAATATTAATCAGTCACAATTATGTGACTGTGCTAGTTATTTGTTTATGAAATTAACTTATAATTTAATACTATGCTTTTGAGAATGGATCATAGAATTATAAAATCTATTTCATCAAAATTATTTTAATTTTGAATGTTATATTTTAACAATACCAACATTTTTTTAATTATCTCTTAAAAAAAATCTACATATTATTAAAAGTAGGTTGTTCAGTGGATAAATTTGGGTGATATCTCCTTTTTACATTTGCTTTTTGCTTTTTAAGAAGTATATTATTATTTTCTTTTTTACCTTTTGAAAAATCCATGGTATTTCTATAATTACTTTATTTAGTTACATTATTAAAAGTAATTGATATAGAATGATAGGAACTATTTTTTATTCTTCAAAAATTAATAACCTTTCAAAAATTAATGAATAATTGTACTATTTTAATAAATTAATCTAAATTCAAGAAATATATTATTATAATTAAAAGATGATTAAATCTGATCATTTTCAACCATATTAAATCGTTAAATCGTGTACATAAAACCATATTTATAATATAAATAAAAGATGATTAAATCTGATCTTTCTCAATAGGTATAAGCTTTATAAGCTTATACATAACTATGATTAAAAAAACAATAACTATGATTAAAAAAACAATTATTTGCTCCCAATTTTAACTATAAAGCTTGGATTCACATGAATAGCCATTCTAATTACACACAAATCATTACAATCCCCACATATATATAATTCTCCTTAATATTACACACAAATCAAGATCATCACACACCTATGTAGTCCTAGCATTAAAAAAGTGCATATGGTCCCAACATTAAAAAAAAGTCCAAACTTAATGTCCTCTGAGATACAGTTAAGGTGCTCAAAGAATTTGTTCAACTCTTAATTTATGCGAGGCCATATCACATTAGTATCATCTACATACCTTTTACATCTCTTGGGATTCATGGGGTATGAGTCCAATGCTCTTCTTTCAAAATTTTCCATAAAAATGTTGGMCACCATAGAGGACCCATTGCAATACCACAAAAATATGTTGAGGAAATATTGCAACTAGATTTAATATACACAAATATAAATTGGTCAAGACTCATATTAATGTAGGTGCAAACTTATCTTCGGAACAATGTCCCAAGACATAAGAAGAGGTAGAGTACATGTCTCATGTTCTTATACAAGTGTTTTTGAAATTTTTATGTATGCCATTGTCTATACTAGACTGGACACTATCCATGCATCACTTGAGAGATTCAAATCACTTGAGAGATTTAAGTACAAATTGTTGGATAGTTGTGGATATAGTTGAACTAAATATATAATTTTGAAATATTTCATGGTGACCTAAAGTTACATAAGGGACCTAATTTTACTATAAACTAAGGATTTCCACTAAGAGATTTATACCTAATTGTTACATAAAGGAACCATATTTCCACTAAGGGATTTCTTAACTATAAACTCCCTAACTCCCTTGCTTGATATAGTTTCACCATTAAGAAAATGACTAAAACTAGCTATTTAATGTTCAAGCACAAGAGACTACTAACATGAAAGAAAATTTTCTACCTATTGCTTAATGGGGGTTGGCATAAATATGCCAATTCTTGGTTAAATCATTTGAGAATGGAGAAGGAGATCACTCTACAAAACATTGATATATCATTAAAAATACTATTAAATAGAAATTAAATGAAATATCAATTTACTTATGAAGAGTTTTTGTTAACTAGAAGGTAGGGATAAAATGTTATTTCTAACATAAAAACTTCCATATGATATGGGTTTTCATTAGAAAATGTTTCTAAGTTACGAGTGGATATATCACTAGTGTTAGGTCACATGGCCCTCATAACATTACGATTCCTTGTTTCCTCACATAGTTCGTACCATTTTTAAATTATGCCTACATATCCAACACAAATCCAATAAGTTGTCAATTTGAAGTTATATTATATGAATATAAATATTATCAATAAGATAAACATTGAATAACTTTCGTCAATATGTATGAAGTAATAAATGAGTATAATTTAATTAGTTCCCATCTAAGACTCTTTTATTTCTATAAATTAGACTTTATCATCCAAAATGAAGTATTCGTTATAACTATTCCTTTAATCAAAGGGTCTCTACAATTGGAAAAGACCACCAAAGTGGAAGACATTGGAAAGGACCACCAAAGTGGGAGACTGGTTCCTTTTTGAGC
>SNQJ01S0056591.1:44266-64957 GCA_010110895.2 Picea sitchensis | reverse complement strand
ATTTCCGGTATCGCAATCCTTACATCATATTGTTCAGAGCATGGGGATGCCTCTGTAACCGCTGCTTCTTTTGTTATACAATCATCTCCTTTCACTTTCCTAATTTCTGGTATCGCAATGCTTACATCCGATTGTTCACAGCATAGGAATGCCTCTGTAACCACGGCATCTTTTGCTATACAATTCGTTTCCATTGCAGCCATATAGCCCTGAAGATGATCACAGAAAAGAAGCTGGAATCGCAAACTACGGCAGAAAAAATCAGATGAAAACGTGCGGCAGAGGATTCAAGAGGCGTGTGTTCTCCACGCTCAGGGAGGTATTCTTATGTACTTTTCTTTTCCAATAGTGACAGCCATTAACATAAACTGCTTGCTTTTTAATTCACATGAC
Source organism: Picea sitchensis (assembly GCA_010110895.2). Classification (NCBI taxonomy): domain Eukaryota; kingdom Viridiplantae; phylum Streptophyta; class Pinopsida; order Pinales; family Pinaceae; genus Picea; species Picea sitchensis. The sequence goes on along the minus strand of SNQJ01S0056591.1, from coordinate 64,564 downwards.
TATAATATACTTGATAAATTGTTAACCTAGACATATATACACTTGGAGGCGGCGTCCAAGTGGAGAAAAGTTGAGGGATAGTGCGTGTGGTGGACCCGAGATGCATTCCCCACCATCTAGAAATTTCATTAAGTGGAGAAAAGTTGAGGGATAGTGCGTGTGGTGGACACAAGATGCATTTCCCACCATCTAGAAATTTCAATTTAATGGAAGACATCGGCACACGCACCAAAACCATGATTATAAAAACAAATAAAAAACATTTGGACACGCGCAGTTCTCGTGTCTTACACAGATAATGGTGTCGCCACTTGAAATTTAAAAGCCCTGGTACTTTTATTCCAGTGACCGAATCTGGGAGTCTAGCACAATTAATAGGATTGAGATGGCGGACTGGTTGTTGATTTTGTAATCTTTCTCAGATAAAGTTATGTGAGAAGAAAGATCTTGGTCTTACGTTATCACTTTGAGCTAGTTCCCGCCGCCCAGTACACACTTGTTCGACTTCTATTTAAGCTCCGTCTCTTAGCATTTCCTCCAGCGTTTTCTACAAGATTCAAGTTGCAACTTTTATTAGCATTTCCTCCAGCGTTTTCTACAGGATTCAAGTTGCAACTTTTATTGTATGTATGGACATGTTGCATGATCTGATATGATGCATAATTATATTGGGTAGCTTTCATTTGGAATGGTTTAAGTTGCAACTTTTATTGTATGTATGAACATGTTGGATGACCTGATATGATGCATATTTATATTGGGTAGCTTTCATTTGGAATGGTTTAGGATATATGGTTGGATGAATTGATATGATGTATATTTTCTATGATATGGTTTAGGATGTAGGCATAGGTTGGATGATTTGATATAATGTTTATATGTGTATTCCATATTTTTTCTTTTTTTTTCCTTTGAGGTTCATCATATATGTATATGTTGGATGACTTGATATGATGTACATATTTGTATTGGGTATTTTTCCCATTTAATGCGGTTCATTTTATAATTTATGTTTGTTTAGTGAAATGTTGCATGAAATGAATTACTATAGGGAAATGCACTCAAAAGAAGGGCTATTTTCTCAATGAGGATGATTATCATATCTTAATGTCCACGAAAATTAGAAAATGGAAAAATATTTTTGAAAATAACCTCCAAAATTAACTAGGCTAAAAGGGTAGAAGGGGAATGGGGTGCAATGCCTTTTTATCCTAGTTTGGACACTTGCAAATTCACCCTCAAGCACAAATTTTTTTCCTTGCACGAGTAATATAAAAAGATGAAGGCCAAGAGACAATCTTGGGAAGATGTTAAATTGAGATTAATTATAAAAGGATTGAATTTCCCATTATTGGAGATGGTTGGTTCGAGGAAATGCTCTGTGGAGCATGGATTAAGGGATTCCTGCAACATGGGGGTGATAACGTTTAGTATACTTGGATCCTTCTATTTTTTGTATTTGGGCCCAAATTGTAAAACATCAGTTCTCTGTGATTGCAATCACGAGGTGAAGGTGGTGGAAAGATCCTTGCAAAGTAGGACACCACTAATGTGCGGTTCCTGGTTGTAATCACCAATTGAAGGTGGTATTAAGATCCTTGCTTGAAGGGGGGTTGCCAATGTTGTAATGATCCCAAGCCATTATGCCAAGAACATCACGATTTTGGGTGTCTTTTTTAAAACTTTTACGTTGCGGTATTTCGTCAAACACTTGGTTGATCTACTTGTTTAGATGTGTTTACTTGCAGGATGACCTCTTGATTTTGGCCTTAGGGTTTAATGATGTATTTATATGAGTGTTTGCAACAATAAACAAGAAGATACAATCATGGACATACCTCAACCATATGCAATATGATAGACAAGTGAAAACATCTCAAATCTGCATTTATTCATGAAATAGAGAAACCTGCTACAATGAAGATGTCGATCTGGAATGCTCAACAGATGGCTAAGAAGATAGACAATAGAGATGCTACAAAATGCTCCAATAGAAGACTACAATAAGCCTCCAAAGGCTGGATACACAATGAAGACTGAATACAAATAGATCTGGGCTGTAAGAATGCTAAACCCCCAAGCTTGAAGGTGCCACGCCCTGCTGGATAGCTGAAGCTCCTCAACAATTCAGCCCGGCCAAAAGTGTCCAATCACCCCAAGAAATATGCCAAATGATAGATCGAGCAATTGTAAGTACAACCCAGGTGCTCAAATCTCCAAGGCCACTCTCCAACCCTATAGATTTGATTCTTCTCAAGGAATGGTGCGCCCCCCTGGATGCCTGAAACCCTAATAATTCAACCTCTCTCCCAAAGACCTCCAACAGCTCCACCAATCCACTAGAATGATAGATCGAGGAACGAAAATGAAAACCCAAGTGCTCAACTGGGAAAAATCCCTGCTAGATCCTTAGATCTAGCTACCCTCCAAACAATGGTGCACCCTCCTCTTAGGGAAATCGTTCATCTCTCAATGCCAATCAGTCCTGCATAAGAATACCTCCAAAAACATCCAATAATGGCGCTATGGTACCTGCAAGGAAAACCCAATACCTGGAATTCTTGAAATCTCTTCTCCTCAGCTAGAATGAATCCTCCCTCAATGGATGGTGCACCCCTCTTGCTGGAAACCCTCAACTGGTGCACCTTCTCTCTATCTGCACATGTAATTGATGTAGAATCCTCCTGCAGCTGAGTATATTTGGAACTAGAATGGTGTGGGAGTGTATTGCATCTCCGAGACCAAGCTTGGGACAAGCTAGGTGGAATCTTTCACCACTGAATCTTCCTCTAGGGTTTGTTAAGTCAAAACCCTCAAAACCCCCAATGCTGGGCTCACTAGCTAAAAGCTAGATATCAAAATATGATCATACATGAATGAATGAATAGAGGCCCTTGCCTTTCCTTTATACTTTTTGGCTCACCTTGTCCCTCCAAAGTGACTTTCATTTTATTAATATTTAATTAATTAATTATAATTACTTAAATCACTTTAATTAATTAATTAACCTTTTTACATCTGAAAAACACCTTATTTCTCCTTGTGGCTTCCCTGGCCACTGAAAGTCACTTCTCACTATCCCATCCTATAGTGTTGCTCCTCCCTATTCCAATGAGCTATTACACTGAGAGGTTCCTCCAAGTAATGTGCTCAAAATGGCCTCTTCAGTGAATTTAATTAACTTATAGCCCAAAATAGTCAAAATCATGGAAATTGTTGGAACGCAATGGAACCAAAGCCAACCTGTGCAGAATGGCCCATAATGATGAAATATGATGAGAAATTCAAGATGGACCCCACAATGCCTCTCAATAACCCCTGTACTGACTATAACATTCATCTAGCTACTCTGGTCATCTTAAACCTCTGCACTGTGATGATGTCCAAAAGTGGGGACATTACAACTGCTATGTGGTTATGATCACCAACTAAAGGTGGTAGTACCATCCTCTCTAGGATTTGGAGGTGTTTCAAGTCCAAGAACCTTTCCACCACACTTAGGCTGAAATAATTGTATGCCTTTTGATTTAGTCCTAATTAGTTGGGTGGGATTCTTGAGAACATTTTGAATTTGTGGTTCCTATGCTCATTAAGCTTGATATCTTCTCAAGGAACAACACCTATGAGCGAAATTGGGTCGGTTGCGTAGAAAATCGACTCTTGGTGTGTTTTCCCCCTTTGTTATTAAATTTTGGTTTGCAAAATTTTGTTGGAAAATGTTGGTGGGAACTGGAGTGTAGTATCTCCTTGGGATTTTGTAAACAATAGGTTGAAACTAACCCAACCACTTAACTTGTGGTTCATGAATGTCCATTGACCACGATTACGATGATTACAACAAGTAAACAATGTTAAAATCCCTTTTTATCTTAAAATCCTAGTGAAACAAGCAAACCATCCACTATTAATCTCAATATTTGGGATTGGCATCTAGAGTTGTGCACTGTCGATCCGCTACAATTCTTTGGAACACTATCCAAAACACCATCTTGCCACCACACCATACTCCACTAGCTTATAAGTGGCAACTGCAACTTATACGTGGAAAACATGCTTGTTAATGATCTATATATACACTAATCCGTGTTAATGAGGCTCCTTAATGACTAATGGATAGAGAATGATATAGGCCATGGTTATGACATTAAATCTTGGCCTTTAATTTGGTGGACTGAACAAAAAATATTATTCTATCATTAAATCCATCCCACCCACACATTTCATATTTTTTTATTAAAAGACTAGTTAATCTTGAAGTTTCATAGGCCTATCATAGTAAATATTTATGTGTTTAAGTATTTTGTTTGTAAAATTTTAGTTTTTCTAGATGGATGAAGTAGTTGGATGTTTCCTTGTTTCCTATGAACCTTGGACAAGCTATTATCTAGTATAGTTGCTCACTTATATGGACTATGCTTGATGTTTTTAGTTTTGGCTGGTTGATATAATGATTTTAAAAGAAAAAGATATAATGATTTTAAAAGAGGAAAAAAATAAAAATATTATAAAAGTAACACCCTTGTGTAAATGTGTTGAGCCTACAAATAATAGATCTATCTAAACAATGATACACACATTTGAAGAGAGAATAGAAGAAAGAAGAAGAAGGAGAGAAATAATGAAATAATTCTCATTAACCGTATTCCACATTCAAAGAGTGAATAATTTACAATAGATATAGGATACATGAGTAACTAATGAGCCATAGTGGTTGTCTAGAGTGATCTGGACACATACCAACAATTACGAGAGCAAACTTCCACCTATTCTAGTCTCTCAGGCAGTTACGAGAGTATACTGTCACCTAGCTGAGTTAACTAGTCAACTAGTCTTCAGTTAATTGACTAACAGAGAGTAGTGAGGAGTTAACTCATGAAATCAAGGGTAATGCACCAGTCTGGTGATGATCCCAAGGAAAGTGCGCAATATCATGGTGGTGACCCCAATGTTGCATGGTGACAAAACCAATGCAACATCTAAACTCAACTCAACTAGTCACACTGAAGTGTCAACTGAAAGAGAATATTCTCCAAGTGGAATATTCTCCCCTAAACTATAGGAGACTGGATAATGACTAATTATGACTAATAAACAAAGAAAACCTTAGGAAAAATAAATCTTAGGTGTGTGTGAAATAACTCCAACACCTTGATGAGATTTTACAAAATAGTATCACAACCTACATTTATAAGCTGTTAAGTACCTCTCAAATTTAAAGTAAAAGTTTGTAAAACATAAATTATGTTGATCTTTCAATGAGAAGATCTATGTGCTACGTATATGTAATCCTAAATAATGCATGGAAGGTGTGTGCTTTTCTTAACACCATTTCATTTGATTGTTTGCAATTGTTGTTTGTTTGCAATTGTTTTTAATATAGAATCCCAATTTTAATAAAATCCTTGTATCATTTCAAGTTTCTCCATGCCAACTTTACAGTGGTCCATAGTTATGTAACATTTGAATTGCTAAATGCAAATCAGCTTGATCCTTATTTCAATGTATATAGTTATTAAGAAAATAATTGATCCCATAACACTTTTTTCGAATTGGCAACTTTACACAGTGGTCCATAGTTATGTAACATTTTTTTCGAATTGGCAACTTTACACAGTGGTCCATAGTTATGTAACATTTGAATTGCTTAAAGCAAATCAGCTTGATCTTTGTTTCACTGTATATAGTTATTAAGGTAATAATTGATCCCATAACAAATTTTTCGAATGTCAGATCGCCATCGGCCATTCCTGCTAACTTCCATACATTTAATTCTTTATTGATTATCATTGAAGATTATATTTTGGGAACCTAACCCCACCTGCATCTGTCTTTTGAAAAAAAAATAGCAACAAGAAAAAAATTGTTCGTGTTTATGTCAGCCAACATCTTTTGTGGAGGTATGCATTACTGCATCGACTGAGCTGACACTCTTTCCCCAGTCACAAATATCTACTCATTCGTTGCCCAACTACTTGGGAGGATGTAATTCTTTGGAACGCTATCTATTACATTATTCCGTGGCAATTGCTGCTTATAAGTGGCAAGTAAGTTATAAACATTAATTCCAGTTAATTGGGCTCCTTAATGACTAAGGGAAAGAGAATGACATGGGCCAGGGTTATCACATTAAATCTTGGCCTTTAATTTGGTGGACAAGATTAAGAATATTTCTCTCATTAAATCCAATCCACACATTGCATATTTGTGATTAAAAGTTTTGATTAATCTGTAAGTTTTCAATAAGTGTAAGTTTAAATATTTAATAATCACATATATTAAATTAGCTAATATATTAGTATAATAAATGAGATTGTATTGATAAATTTATAAAGTGCATTTTTCATGAGCTATGTTTACATGTTTTTTTTTTATAATTATTTGCTCAATTTTCATATAATAAGAGTTTTATTTTAAAAATCATCATTTTTTTCTAAAAACTATATAAATTTTTTAGAAATTTCATTATTTAAAAAAAATATAAACAAACATTTTATACTAAACATTTTAAAATTTAGTAACATTCATTAATTTTTTTTAAATAAATATAAATCCTTAAAATTAATTACATATCAGAATAAATAAAAATAAATAATGACAAGTATATCACTAGCAACATCCACTTTATAAAAGTGGTTGATATAAGCCTATCGACCCCATTTTCCACCATTCCAAATTAATAGGGCTCAATAACTTTTATAAAGTGGTTGTTGCTAGTTTTAACATGCAACACATTTTTTACTGTTTCCATTCATTACAAAAATTCAAATATACACTGAAAAAATGTAATTTTTTGTTCAAGACTACAAATAACATATCAAGTGCAAAAACTAATGAATTTTTATAGTTGCATTAGCATAAATGGAACTTTGTTCTATACCGTTGCATGGTACTATTTTATGGCTGTATTCTTACCAGTTTACATGGCCATAAAATTTTAATATGAAGACATTATACAATAAACCCCTATCAAAACACAAAAAAAGACATGCTAAAAATTTAAGTTTGGTTGTTCCTGTCTTCACTATCATTCTCCATACCAGTGGCTGGTTCATTGGGATGACATGGCTGAGGAGGGCTTCCTGGAGAATTCGAGTCCAAATTCAAATTGGTGCTTGATTTGGTTCCATTTGTCTGGTCCAACATGAATATTAAACCCTCCATTAATGTTCCTACGATCAAGATTTCTTCGCATCGGAATTTGGGGATGGCATAATTTGCATCAAAATTTGGGGATGGAAGTTAAGGTTATGTTGATTATACTACCCTCCTGCGCTAAGTCGTACCATCGTACCATTATTGAAGGATCTATGAAGGCCTATCTATGGACTAGATAATCATTCAATTGAATAACATAACAATATACTAAACACTAAATGATTAAATCACAATATCATAGAAAGAAGAAAGAATTATTATTCAGGTAATTGCACAAAAAGGTTGCGTTCAACTGTGATCAACCTTTATCTTTATAACAATACATAGCCTCATAGAAAAAATAGTTAGCTGCTCCTCATTGAATGCTTACAACAATTTATTTTAGAAAACTACTCATGCATTTTGCATGCATTATTTAGTCAGACAATCTATATCTGAATACTAACCGAAAAAAATTAAAAATGCAAATAGATTGCATCATGTCAGATGATTGACAAGACTGCATCAATTACCAACATACTCCCCGTTGATGCTGAGAGGTCTCACAATTTGATCTCGAAGTTTCAGAAACTGGACTTTAACAACTCCCTTAGTGAAAATGTCTGCAATTTGTTCTTGAGTCTTTATATATCTTAGTTCTACTTCCTTCTTTTGCTTCTATTGAAGCCACTCTCCTGAAAATATCCATCAATCCTAGCATACCATGTTCTTGGTGCTTGCTTGAGGCCATACAAAGCCTTCTTCAACTTGTATACTTGATGTTCTTTTCCTTGCACTTCAAAACCTTGTGGCTGTTCCACAAACACTTCTTCTTCTAAGTACCCATTCAAAAAGAAACTTTTCACATCCATGTGATGAATGCTCCATTTATTTTGAGCTGCTAATGAAATCATCATTCTAACAGTCTCTTGTCTTGCTACTAGTGAAAATGTTTCTTCATAATCAATTCCATACCTCTGTGTGAAGCCGTTAGCAACTAATCTTGCCTTGTGTCTTTCAACACTCCCATCACTATTGTACTTAGTCTTGTAGACCTATTTAGTACCAATGTTTTTCTTGTCATGTGGAAGTTTTGTAAGCTCCCAAGTATCATTCATGTGAATATAATCTATTTATTCTTGCATTGCTTGCACCCAAACCTCATTAGTACATGCTTCTTCAAAACATGATGGTTCAAAATCAGCCTTGGAAAGTAAAGAAATATTTACTATCTCACCTATTGGATTTTATTCATGTGCTGGACTTTTACTCCTTTGATAAATGTCACTTAATCTTCTTACCTTCCTTGCAGAAGTTGAATTTAATATTGGGCTTGCACTTGGAACTGAAGAATTAGATGAGGGGCTACTTGGTGGATTTGTAGCACTTGGAACTGAAATATTAGTGGGCTTCTCATTATCAATACCATCAATAATATCCCTATCCAAAACATATTTAGACATATCATCATGGCATTTTTGATGACCATAAACTCCCCCTTCATAAAAAATTACATCTCTTGACACAAAAATGCTATTAGTGAGGGGATTATACAACCTGTGAGCCTTACTTTGTTCACTATATCCAACAAAAATGCATGACTCACTTTTTGGATCTAACTTTTGTCTCTTTTGATCAACTACATGGACATAAGCTACACAACCAAAGACTCTGAAATGATTAACATCAGGCTTTTTTTCATACCATGCTTCATATTGAGTCATCATATAAAGTGCACTTGTGGGACATCTATTGAGAATATATACAGATGTAGCAACTTCATCACCCCAAAAATAATTGCTTAATCCCTTGGTTTGTAACATATTTCTTGCCATTTCCACCACTGTACGATTTTTCCTCTTTGCTACTCCATTTTTTTGAGGTGTGTAAGCAATGGTGAGTTTTCTTTTGATTCCATTCATATCACAATACTTCTGAAAATCTTTTGAACAAAATTCTCCTCCACGATCAGTCCTTAAGCACTTGATTTTGCAACCTCTTTCATTTTCCACAAGGGCTTTAAACCTCTTGAATGTATCAAAGGCTTCATCCTTAATCTTCAAAAAATAAACCCAACACTTTCATGAGTAATCATCAATAAAAGTAATACAATATGATGACTTACCCAAACTCTTTGTCTGCATAGGACCACAAATGTCTGAGTGAACTAACTAAAGTGGATAATGGGCCCTCCATGCATTTCCTTTTGAAAATTCCTCTCTTGCATGCTTTCCTTTAGCACATCCTTCAAAAATATCCTTCTGTTCTTGAACCTTAGGAAAACCATAAACTAATTCTTTTGATGTTAGAAGCTTCAGACTATGAAAATTCAAATGTCCATACTTGAGATGCCACAACCAACTTTTTTCTTCATATGCCATATTGGCAAGATGGTTTTTATGTTCTCCAAACATCAATGGGAACATTCTATTCTTTGACATAGGCACAACTGTAACCACCCTATTTCCTCTATCCTTATCATGAATTGTACATTGTTGATTTTCAAACACCACCTTATAATTTTTCTCACACAATTGGCCAACACTCAATAAATTATGCTTTAATTGTGGAGTGTAATAAATGTCTTTAACACAATTAAACTTAGAATCATTGAGCTGAGCTCTGGCTTGCGCTCGAGGTCAACACATCGTGAAGAGACAAGTGGCTTTCAACCATGGACACTGGAGGGGGCACCGCTCCTTCACCCCCCTTGCCAGAACTCAAATATTTTAGGAAGTTGGTTGTAGGAGCCTCCAAAAGACCGTTGTCCGCAACACAGCAGAAGTTTGTCAAGAAGCTAGACTGCATCCCAACCGTGGAACTGCCAATAGAGGAAACGTGCAGATCGACAGTCAATATCACAGATAGAGGTCTCATCGGGCAGTTTACCGGGCTCTGGTCCTCTCCCAAATCCGTCGAAGCCTGGGTGCAGAGGAACTGGATGCTGCTCATCTCAGAAGGAATCAGGAGGCACTTTGTAGGGAAATGATACTTTGTATTTGTGTTCGAAAGCTCTGAGGACAAAAATCTCATATTCAGAAATGGGCCATATTTCATGGGGCCTCAGGGTTTATATTTGAACAAATGGTCCCCTGACTTCGATCCAGCTTAGGATGTGCCATCTGCCGTTCCAGTTTGGGTCCGCCTACCTCATCTCCCTTTACATTGCTGGAACCAAAAATCACTGCATGCAATCGACAACAAGCTTGGAAGGTACATAGACCAAGAAGTGCGAAAAGATCAGTACTCATGCGCACAGATCTGTGTGGAGGTTGATATGGAAGTAGGGTTACCAGAGGCAATCAAACTAACTGCTGCAGAATGGACGCATATACAGGAGTTAGATTATGAGCAGTTACCCTTCAAATGCCGACACTGCCACGACTACGGCCATTTCGCAAGACATTGCAAAAAAAGAATGCAGAAGAGAGGGAGAATGCGAAAGCAGATCAATGGATGAAAGTGCAAAAAATAGGGACAACAAAACCTAGAAGCAAAGGAACAACAAAGGAAAAAAACCTCGGGCCATCAGGGCAAGAGCAAAAATACAGGATCTCCAATTCCATGTCGAAACCAGAGCCTCAAAATGTAGAGTTTAGCAAGGCCATAGAAGACTCAGAAGTAAATATGGAAAGCAACGAACAATTAAAACCCTCCCCAAACGGGAAAGGCATAGAGGAACAAGGGAAAACGGATGGAACCCTGGAAGTATCCCCCTCTCCCTCATACGCCGACATAGCCAAAAAGAAAGTATTAGATTCACCAAGTTCCTCGGAGGATGAGATCCTAGAAAGGCCAACCAAAAGAGCAGGAAGAAAGTCCCGCAGAGAAGCAAGGGAGGAAGAAGCAGAAAGACAAAAGACCCAAGGAAGTCAACCTACTATAGAAATGTCAATTGGTAGAAATACAAGGGCAAGGCCCCCAAAAGGAGGAGACCCAACCACCCCCAACAGTAAGTAATGAGAATCGTCTCTTGGAACTGCAGAGGTTTGGGGAATCCGTCGAAAATTGAAGCGGTCAAGGATCTAATGAAAGCGGAACCAACAAACATTCTCATGCTCCAAGAGACAAAAATAGAAGGGGAAGCCCTTCTAGAGATCAGCAAAAAGAAATGGCAAAAGAACATAGGAAAAACAATAAGCGCAAGGGGCTCCTCCGGAGGAATAACAACCCTGTGGAAGGAAGATCAATTCAGGCTTGTCAACTCCTACAATACCCAACATTGGAGTTTCACATACCTGAAGCACACAACACGTAAGTTAACCATCACATTATTCAATTTATATGTACCGATATTGTATTATGAAAAGAAAGACTGTTGGAAAACTTTAAATGAGTTTCTAGAGATGAACTCCCCAAACAATATAATCATTGCTGGAGACCTTAACCTAGTGATGAATGAAAAAGAAAAGAGAGGAGGCAGGAACAACAAGGACCAAATGATCTATGTAGTCGAGGACATGATACAACAATGGGACCTAATGGATTTTAAACCGAGAAAAGGTCTCTACACCTGGACCAATAATAGGACAGGGGAAGATCACATATCCTTCAGATTGGATAGGTTCTTGTTCCAAAGCACTATGTTGTCGGAAAGGAAGCTTATCTCCACAACCATTCTTCCCAAGCTTACATCGGACCATAAACCCATCCTGCTTCTACTAGAGGAGGAAGAGAAATTGGGGCCAATCCCCTTTAGATTCAATCCACTATGGAAAGGAAAGAGCAGATTTGTAGAGACGGTCCATCTGGCATGGTCCACCTCAGTCACGGGCTCTCCCAACTATCTTTGGGAACAAAAATTAAAAATGACAAAAAAGGCCCTCAAGGAATGGAGCAAACTCCCAACAAACACTCCTAATACCCAAAGAAAGGAGTCAGTGCAGCAATTGGAAAATCTGCAGAGCGAAATGGATACAATAGATATAACTAAAATAGAATTGGAAAAGGAGAAAGCAACCCAATGCAATACATTCCGCTCCTTCAGAAATGAAGAAGAATATTGGAGATTAAAGTCCCGTAGTTTATGGCTGAATGCTGGAGATAGAAATACATCATACTTCCACCGACAATGTAGAGCTCGACTCTCCAGGAATCATATCACAGAGATCACAACCAATGATGGGGTAAAGGAACAAATAAAATAAAAGCTGCTGCCACCTTACACTTCCACCAACTTTTCAGCAAAGAGAATGATGACAGTGAAGAAGGCAATAAAGAATTTCTCAAGAACATTCCAGCACTTGTCACTAAAGAGGGCAACATAGCTTTATTGAAGCCAACCAATGAAGAATAAATTAGCAAAATCATCTGGTCCATGGACCCTAACAAAGCCCCAGGGCCAGATGGGTTCACCATTCATTTTTATAGGATATGCTGGGATATCATCAAACTAGATCTTACTAGAATGATAAAAGGATTCCTACAGAAAGAAAAATTGGGTGGTAGTACCAATTCAACCTTCCTTGCGTTAATCCTGAAAGAAACAAATCCCGTCTCCTTTGATAGGTTCAGGCCTATCTCCCTATGTAACGCCTCTTATAAGATAATTACAAATCTCCTTGCAAATAGAATAAAGCCTTTGCTTGGAAAACTCATCTCAGACTCGCAAGGAGGCTTCGTCAAAGGGAGACACATTTTGGACAATGTAATCCAAGTCCAAGAAGCCATGCATTCTAGTAACCTCAGAAAAGATAAAGGCATGCTGATCAAATTAGACATGGCCAACGCCTTCGATAGAGTAAAGTTGTCCTTCCTATATCAAGTTCTCCTCTCCTTCAGATTTGAGAAAGAGTTCGTTAAATTGATTAAATCCTGCACCAGTAGCCCTTGGATAGCCCCTTTGGTAAACAGGAGGCCAACTAACTTTTTCAAAACCTCGAGAGGGTTGAGGCAGGGCTGCCCCCTCTCTCCATTTCTATACATTTTAATGGCAGACTCGCTCAGTAGAAAACTGGAGAAGGACATGATAGCAGGAGATGCCCTAGGATTGAGAATAACGAAGGATCTTAAACCACTTAATCACGCTCTGTTCACGGACGATTCCCTCATGCTGGGAGGAGCTTCAAATAGAATAGCCTTTGTATTTAAAGACACTCTTCAAGCTTATTGCAAAGCATCTAGAGCACTGATAAGTGAAAGGAAAAGCGTTGTCTATAGTTGGAATGCAGAAGAGGATGAAACTCAAAAAATAGCTCACAATCTGGGGTTCAATGGACATTCAAAATGGGATAAGATTCATTATCTCGGGCTGCCATTAAAATTGGGCACAAACAAAGTCAATCTGTGGGAAGGAGTAATAACCAAAATCAAGGGCAAAATCGCTGCATGGGGAGGTCAATGGCTAACTCATGGAGGCAAACTAATCCTGATAAAATCTGTTCTTTCCTCACTGCCGATCTACCAAGCATCCTATCTCATGGCACCAAAGTCGATTTCAGGACAAATCAACAAAATCATGAGAGACTTTCTGTGGCATGGTGGAAAAGGGAATCAACGAAAGTTTCATCTGGTCAAATGGGAGACAACAAAATGAACTCTGAGAGAAGGCGGCTTCAAATTCGAGATCCAGACCTTGCCAACATAGCATTGGGCTGTAAGTTATTGTGGAAACTTCATAGCGAACCCAATCATCCTGTTAGCAAAATGATGAGGCATAAATATATACCGAATGCAAAAACTAGAAATTCACGGGGCGTAACAACAAAATTACCTTTGCTATGGCAACTTTGTAATCAAAGTCCTAGTTCTTTACACATAATCACATGCATCGAGGAAATGACAATGGGTAAAATTACTTAGAATGCTCCGGATAATGGGGCAATTGCCCTTAGCATCAAACACTAGCCTGTCCGAAATCCGTGAGTTCCTAGAATACAGAGGAGAAAAGAGCATTTACGGCATTAAATCCGTGAGTTCCTAGAACACAGAAGAAAGAAGAGCATCTATGACATTTCGAAATGGGACGACGATGGGTTCTGGACAGACTGGAACTTCAACATTGTACCAGATCATCTCCTTTAGCAAACAACAATGCTCATAGAGGTGCTACGCGATGCAACTCCGGTGCACAAGTCAAAAACTGATAAATGGGGCTGGGGACCTTCAGGTACGTACTCCTCAGTCAAAGGCTACGAGTTTCTACAACCACAGCGAGACAAAACCCTCCCTGCAAGATTTTGGATGGAGGTATGGGATACAACGACGCTACCCAAAGTAAACTTCTTCTTCTGGACATTAATGCATAAAAAGATCTTGACTGGCGAGAATTTAATAAAAATAAATATTGTTGGTCCGCACAGATGCACATTATGTAAAGAAGCCTCATAAACCATGGATCACCTGTTTGTAGACTGTCCTTTTGCAAATAAAGTTCGGACCCTCACACTCCATGGTCTCACGATTGCTGCCCCCACTAAAATATCAATAGTAGAACTCTTCTCTACTTGGAAGGATCGTTATCCTTCACTCTCATTCAAGTCCTCATGGGCCAAAGTCTGGATCACCATCCCCAAATTCGTGTGCTGGAAGCTCTGGCTTGCCAGAAACGAGAAAGATTTCAACAATACAGCCTGGACCCCCAACATGGTAGCAGCAAAAGCAAAAGGCCTTCTCCTAGAAACACTGAACTCTCAAAACCTCAAAGTCGACTCTTCGTTGCAGCAGGAGGAAAAGATTTGGCTCGGTACCTTTGTGTTTACCCAATGGACCCATAGCATTGAAAAACCCCATCTCAACCCTAAGTGGAGGCTAAGAGACAAGGATGAAACATTCCAGAGCTGGTGGCAGAAGCAAGGAATAACTACAACCTTCTTTGATGGAGCCTCCAAGGGAAACCCTGGGATAGTGGGAGTTGGAGGACTTATTTACTCTTTTGATAGGAGAACAAAAGAAACCTTCAGCTGGGGTTTAGGACAATTAACCAACAACCAAGCATAAATTCTGAGTTTGATAAAAGTCTGCCAAATAGCCAAAGAAAGAGGACACCGGGAGCTGCAAGCATTTGGCGATTCTGAAATCCTGATCAAAATGATACATTTGAAAGGTCATTTTAACGACGCTGGCTTAAACAAGAACCTGCAAAGGCTGCGATATATCCTACAAGAATTCACCTCCTTCAAATGTTATCATATTCTCAGAGATTCAAACAAAGAAGCAAACAAATTTGCCAATAAAGGTTGTCTCTTGGCCCAAGGAGATCTCAGCATAAATGATGAAGATCCAGTAAAAAGTTGTATGCCTTGATTAAGACAACAGCTGGAATTAGGAAAAGATAGAAGTCCTGTTCTGAAGGTTGTAAGGTTGCGACCAGTTACAGTTCCCAATTAATAAAAATTCATACCCATTTTAGTTAAAAAATAAATAAATGTCTTTAACACTTTTCATACCTTCTTTAGTATGGACTTCCATAGCTCCTTTTGCAGAAACCTCCAATGCTTTGTCATCACCCAACTTGATCTTGGATTTGAAACTCTCATCCATTGTAGAAAATAGCTTCTTATTTCCTGACATGTGGTTAGAACACCCTGAATCTAAATACCAAATATCTTTAGTGCCATTTTCATCTTTGTCATAAGATAAAAATCAATTGTTTGGAGAGGCTTCATCGCCTTCTTGAGAATAATTAACACCTTTGTTATTATTACCTTCTTTTAATCTACAATCCCTTTCAAAGTGACCATACCTTTTACAATAATAACACTGGATATTTCTTTTATCAAATCTGCCTCTGTCTCTTCCTCTTAAACCACCTCTTCCTCTCGGATAATTTTGATTTTGACCTCTACCTTGACTTTGGTTTCTTTTGATGCTAGTGTTGGCATCTTTATTCTTTGTAATTTGCAATTTTGAAGAAAAATATTTCTCGCCACTTTCTATGAATGAATCTATCAATCTTTCTTCATGAGACATAAGAGATCCAATTAGGTGATCAAACTGAAGAGTAGACAAATCATTTCTTTCTTCAATGATTATGGAAACATGGTTCCACCTTGGTGTTAGAGACCTCAACACCTTTTTAATCAAAACCTCTTTGTACACAATTTCTCCAAGAGTAGCCATCTTATTGACTACATCTTTTAATCTCACACAATAATCACTTACATTTTCATCTTCTTGCATCTTCGAATGCTCTTTTCAATGTCTGTAGCTTGACAACTTTGACTTGATCACTGCCTTGGTAAGATTCTTGTAGAGTCTTCCAGACATCTGCTGCTTTCTTTGCACCTGCAATTCTTGGAAACAAGATTTTATCAAGAGCAATTTGAATATGAAATAAAGCTTGAGGATTCTTCCTTCTAGATTCCTTCTTAGCTACTCTATCATTTGCATTAAGAGTGGTCCAATATTCTGGCTCTGCATAACCCGTTTCTACAATCTCCCATAGATCTTTCCCTATCAAAAAGGTCATCATTTTGATGCACCAATAATCATAATCACTTCCATTAAATTATGGAATGGGCAATGAATTAGAGTTTGACATGATTACCCTAAAACAAAAACCAACTCTAATACCAAATGAAGGATCTATGTAGGCCTATCTATGGACTAGATAATCATTCAATTGAATAACATAACAATATACTAAACACTAAATGATTAAATCACAATATCATAGAAAGAAGAAAGAATTATTATTCAAGTAATTGCACAAAAAGGTTGCGTTCAACTGTGATCAACCTTGATCTTTATAACAATACATAGCCTCATAGAACAAATAGTTTGCTGCTCCTGATTGAACGCTTACAACAATTTATTTTAGAAAACTACTCATGCATTTTGCATGCATTATTTAGTCAGACAATCTATATCTGAATACTAACCAACAAAAAAGAAATCTGCAAATAGATTGCATCATGTCAGAATATTGACAAGACTGCATCAATTACCAACAATTATCCATATTCATCTAGGTTAACCATCGATACACGACCAACTTAACCACTGCTGCATCCAGGTTAACCATCGATACACGACCAACTTAACCACTGCTGCATCCAGGTTAACCACCGTCATGCTAGTTGAAATGCATGCTAGACGATTGAAAGACATGCTAGACGCTCAACTTAACCACCGCTGCGTCCAGCTTAACCTGAAACACATGCTAGACGTGGCAATGCTTCACTGCTACCCTTATTACGCCGATAGGCGTCTCCCCTATTGGAATCAATGGATTAATCAACCTTTTAATTACAAATTTTAATCTTATGGTCTGTAGTTAAATATGCTGTCATATTCTTCGTGTGGTCTCCAAATCAATGAATGAGATTTAATGTTGATAACATCCTGGCATATAGAAATGCATCAGTTAAGCTATTTACTTTCTCACATTTACTTAATCATATTAAAAAATTACTTCCCTAACAATTGATTGCCACGTTTACGTGGTTAACAAAACTTAATGTGTATACAAAGCTTCATTAGATAATTACATCACACCTCTCGTTCCTCTCATGCCACAGATCACATATTGGGGAAATCCTTTCATTTTGCCTCATTGCCATGGATCACATATTCAGGCAAACGTTTCATTTTTTTTTTTATGGTGTGAAGCGTGCGATGGTGTTTGAATTAAAACAGGCTATGCCACATTTGGCCACCGTATGAATGGATCACGATACACCAGAAGACAGTTGTTCCTCAAGAACACTCGTTCCTTCCAGAGCGACGCTCCATTGGAAACACATGAACGCTCAGGTAACCCAACACGTCTGTATTGGAAAATGGGGACTGTGAGCGTTTGTTTCAATTGATAAGGGGAGACATATTCTTCAGCTCCCATCCTCCATCCATTGAGGAAGCTGGATCTTGCCATGTGCATGGATTTTCAATTGAAACTCGCCTGTACACGGTCTCTCTCTCTCTCTATTACCTCTCTCTCTCTCTATATATATATATATATATATATATATGCTTACACATGGGTTGAAAGGCGTTTCATCTTCCACTCCTTTATATATATATATATATATATATATATATATATATATATATATATATATATATATATATCTCTATATATATATATATATATATATATATATATATATATATATATATAGTTGAGGAAAGAGCTGGATCTTACCATGTGCATGGATTTTCAATTGAAACTTGCTTGTGGCCTGCGGTCTCTAACCTCCTCTCTCTATATATATGCTTGCATAGATTTGAGCGTTTCATCTCCCACTCCTTTATATATATATATATATATTTGGGAAAATTTGGATCTTACCATGTGCATGGATTTTCAATTGAAACTTTCCTTTGTGTGCAGTCCTCTAACTCTCTCTCTCTCCATATATATGCTTCCGCTAGGTTTGGCGTTTGATCTCCCACTCAGCACATATATATATATATATATATATTTTTTGAGGTAGTTTCCACTTTGACTCTTGTAGTACATAGGATGATGACATTATGTGAGGCGTCTAACAAATCCAGCAATTTTTTTTGTGATTATAATCATGTCGCCCCTCAATTTTATTATATATATATAATTTAGGGTTTTGAATTTTCTAAAGGATTTCATCAAGGGTTTATGTAAATGACCAATCTCTTAAGGGTTTATGGAATGCAGTGATAGCTTTAGCTTATACTTATTATGGGAATGTATTAAATTATTTCAAGATTAAATTGTGAAGTTGTTGTGCCCTTTAACTTATGTAAATGACCAATCTCTTAAGGGTTTATGGAATGTAGTGATAACTTATACTTATTATGGGAATATATTAAATTATTTCAAGATTAAATTTTCTTGATTATATTCATCATCTATTTTCCCTCACATATATTATTAGGGTTTGGGTTTATATATATGGCCAAACTACTTCCCCTCCAATTTCTATATATATTAAATTTAGGGTTTCAAATTTTCTAAAGAATTTCATCCAGGATTTATGTAAATGGCCAATCTCTTAAGGGTTTATGGAATGCAGTGATAGCTTTAGCTTATACTTATTATGGGAATGTATTAAATTATTTCAAGATTAAATTGTGAAGTTGTTGTGCCCTTTAACTTATGTAAATGACCAATCTCTTAAGGGTTTATGNGTAGTACATGGATGACATTATGTGAGAACGTCTAACAAATCCTTAATTTTTTTTTGTGATTATAATCATCATCTACTTCCCCTCCAATTTCTATATATATTAAATTTAGGGTTTCAAATTTTCTAAAGAATTTCATCCAGGATTTATGTAAATGACCAATCTCTTAAGGGTTTATGGAATGCAGTGATAGCTTTAGCTTATACTTATTATGGGAATGTATTAAATTATTTCAAGATTAAATTGTGAAGTTGTTGTGCCCTTTAACTTATGTAAATGACCAATCTCTTAAGGGTTTATGGAATGTAGTGATAACTTATACTTATTATGGGAATATATTAAATTATTTCAAGATTAAATTTTCTTGATTATATTCATCATCTATTTTCCCTCACATATATTATTAGGGTTTGGGTTTATATATATGGCCAAACTCTTACTTATATATATTCTCCAAGGTCACATAGATTGAATATATATATTCTCTCCAGATTCACATAAATTGATTGTTTGATTTAAAAGTTTTTTAATTTTCTAAAAAAGTGGATAAATGGTTTATTTTATTATTATAAAATTTTAAAGGAATTAGATAAATGGTTTATTTTGTTATTATAAAATTTTAAAGGAATTAGATAAATAGTTTATTTTGTTATTATAAAAATTTAAAAAATTGCATAAATGCTTAGAACAACAAAATTATAAGAATTCAAGTTTTTATTTAGGTATTTGATGTAAGTGGATGCTTATTAATAATGCATATCTTATTTCAATACAAAGGAACAATACTAAGACTGCCCAAAAACATTCTTGTTGACAGTGCATACAACCGTTATGTGTCATTGGATACGCTCTCCCCATATGTACGACGTACTGTACATTATTAATTAATTCTTGAATGATGCAATCAAGGCAATTTTTCAAAGTTATATCCAAGATATTTGTTTTTGGGATTGAATATACAAAGAATACTCTGTCTAAAAATAACATTTAAATAAGTGTTTTTCATCCAGGGGAGTAACAGTGTTAGGGGTTCCATTGGTTTTTAGAATTTTGACACAGAAAAACTTAATTAAAGAAAAACTTAATTAAATAAGTGTTTTTTTTTTTTTTTTTTTTTTT
>SNQJ01S0056591.1:30410-40663 GCA_010110895.2 Picea sitchensis | reverse complement strand
ACTGGACAGTTGTACTTTCTATTTGTGTCTTGCTCGAGCATATATAAGCTCAGCTATTTCCTATTGTTAGAAAGGATTCAGTTCTGTTCTGTACTTCTTCATACATTTGAATATACTATTCTTTTTCTCTCTGCATTTCTCTGTCCTTCACAATTTATCAAGGCGGAACAGCTGACATCGCAAATGGTTACTGTATTTTGCTTATGTTAATATAACATGTCCCATCCTTTTTTACTTAAAAAAAAAAAAATCACATTTATTGATTTGGGAGGATGACTAAAAATATGCCAGCATCTTCAATTGTTAGCCATCATATTATAATTTTAGATTAAAAGATGATTAATTGTGCCATCTCCAATAGGTATAAGCCTTTCGACTTAACAAACCAAATTCCTGAGTATCCTCTATTCACATTATAGATTATAGATTAACACTGATTGTATGCTGAATGATCAACACCACACCCGTCACATACGCTGTTTGTGGAATATTAAAAAACACGTCAATTGTATTTTAATGGCTACGTATAAATGGAAGTAACAACCGCGGATGGTGAATGATAATGGCTGTCAATTCTTCGGCTCCGCCGTGGAATTCTTGCATGGATTTTGAAAAAAGAAAAGTTCATAAAGCGATGTCCACACACGCCTCTGGATTACACGCTAGTGTGGAGAACACACGCCTCTGGATTACGTTTCCATCTGATTGCAGTGCCCACAGCAGATGGCATATGATAATGGTTGTCAATTCTTGGGCTCCGCCGTGGATTTTTTGCATGGGATCACAAGCCATCTTTAAAAAAAAATAAAAAATCATAAAGCAATGTTCTCGAGTGTGGAGAACACACGCCTCTGGATTATTATGACGAAAGGGGTTGTTCTGACCTGACGCACTCTTCATAGTATGCACTCTTCATAAATCAAAATTTGTAAGATTATTTTTGAAAACTGTATAATTTTATTTATATAATGTTAACATCCATAAACAAGATTTTTAATATACCAAATTTATAGAAGTATTTTTAATGAGGTTTTTTTAACAAAACTTAAGATTTTTTTCATTTTTCAAGCACAGTAATATGAAATTAAACCTATGATATAAAATTTAACAGACATTTTTTATTTTTTATGTTAGGGCTTTTCTATTTTTTCAAACACAGTAATACTTTAAATGCAAACCATCTATCTATTATAATAATAAAATTTAAAAAACAAAAACTCTTACAAGATAAAATAGATCACATGCCAATCAATACCATGCATTGTTCTAAGGGGATGTTAGACTTCCGCTGCACAATATCATCTCCATTAACGACACTGCTTCAATCTATATTTTTTTAACTTACATTAACAAAGCATTAGTGAAAGTGAAGGCGCAATAGTGGAAGTGAAGGCGAGCAACAACCGTAAATACGACTTGCACTACTGACATCGCCGTCGGAAGCCAACGTTTTCTCTTTCTCAAAAGCTGTGCCCGACCCAACTTTAATGAGAAGGGTAACAGTCAATCCAGAGTCGATCCTGGGCAATAGAAAATATGCAAAGTTCAGACCATTATAATGCACCAAAAAACAATTTGATTTTTATGCACACAAAAACTAAATCTGAATGCATAGGGTTTTAGAAAAGAACCCAAGCCATCGCCCTCAGAAACCAACGCGGCTTCTCTGACTCTTGCATTTTACATAGGTTACAACCAACAAAAATGAAAAACCCTTTGTATTTCTGAAACGGGTGAAGATCTAAAGGCCGTCACACCAGTCCACATCACACAAAAGCGGTGAGAGGACGTGGACGTTGTCAGAAGATTAATCATTCCACCACCCAAAAGACGACTTATATCAGCCAATTATATCAGCCAATGGAATTTTGAAGAATTACCACAGCCCATAAATTAATTGCCACAGCCTTGACGGCTTTATCCATTTAATAATCGAAGAGTTATCACAGCCACACCTTTATCCATTTAATGATCAAAGAGTTATCTAAGTTCAAAAGGGCAATGAACCATTAATATTCTGGAAAAACCAAATTCGATTTAGGCACAACGAAGGAGCAAGTTAGCCTATATTATATATTATATATATATTTATGTATTTTTGATTTTGTATGAAAAAGAAACAAAAATAGATAGAGATTTCTTGAGAGTATTAACAAAAGATTTTATGCTCTATTCATTTTTTTTTTTTTTTTTAATCTGAGTTTGTAAACTTATGTTAATGTTCAAATAAGTAATTTATTTTGTTGTAGCATGCATACTATGTTTTCTTTTGAAAACTTCATTTAAATTCCCGTGCTGTGAAATATTTTTGCTTGTAGCTACTATTGACTTTTTAGTACAAAAATATTGGGTTGATTTACTCTTGCAGGAAATGATTCATTAAAGTTATTTTGCTGCTGAAATATGAGTTGAGTTTTTAGTGTGGTGTTATAATTCCCGTGTTTATGTTATAACTCTGTTTTGTTGTAATAGCCTTTTACTCTCTACTGAAACACCTGTTGAAAAAGTTGCTGTAGAACATAGTATCAATCTTTGTTTATGATGCAGGAGTGGCTCACTTAAGTTTTTGCTATAAAATATCTTTATTGTTTGCTGAAATGCCTGCTGAAACGGTTGCTAAAACACCTGGCTGTAGTTTACATGTGCTGTTACACAATGCTGAAACTCATGTAGTAATTGTTCATTGATTTCTGAAGCACTCCCTTGCATCCTTCATTGTGGTATCAAAGCTAGTGATATTTCTAGTTCCTCGTTGTAACTGAATACAATGATTTGTAATTTGATTCGAAATGGTTACAAACAATAGTTTGGATCAGCCACAGATTCCTGTTTTGACTGAAATAAATTATTATTCTTGGTTTATCAAAATGAGAACAATTCTTCGTTCTCAAGATCTTTGGGATTTTTTTACTATTGGTTATCTAGAGCCTACTTACCAAGCAACATAAATGGCTCTGTAAAATGATGATTGGATTTTGTTGAAGGAGAACAAAAAGAAATACAACAAAGCCCTCGGTCTTATTCAACAAGGCCTAACTGAAACCATATTTCCGAAGGTGTTAAGAGTAGTGTCTTCAAAGCAAGCTTGGGACATTCTTGAAACTAGCTATAAAGGTGTATCCAAGGTGAAGATTGTCAAGGTTCAAAATTTGAGAAGAGACTTTGAGAATCTAAAGATGAAGGACAATGAGTCAATTGATAGTTTCATGACTCAAGTCATGAATGTTGTGAATCAACTAAGGAAGTATGGCGAATACCTCTTAGACAAGAGAGTAAATGAGAAATTTCTAAGATGTTCGCCAAAAAATAATGAATCCATAGTTGTACCCATAGAAGAATTTAAAGATATTAGATATGATAATTCATTAGAAAATGCCTTCAAATCCTAGTTTCATGTTACTATAGGTAGAGGCAGACGAAGGTCTAGTATCAGAGGAAGAGGAGGCCAATTTGTTGGCCAAAGAGACAACAAAAATGATTTAGAATCTAAGGAGAAAACTCAACAGAATCCTTCTAGTTTAAGGGGGAGTAGTAGCAGATCCTGGAAGAAAGGAAATCAAAGGTATGATAAATCTAAGGTACAATGTTATTATTGTAAGAAATTTGAACATTATGCTAACAAGTGTTGGAAGAAGCAATCAGATGTTGGAAAACAGTTTGCACACATGACAAAAGAGTCAGAGAATGACCAAAAACCCGTGTTCTTGACTTGTAATGTCACCCAGGAAAGTTCAAATGATGTTTGGTTTTTGGACAGCGGATGTAGCAACCACATGATTTGAAATAAAAATTTGTTTTCCAGTTTAGATACCAATATTCAGTTCGAGGTAAAGTTGGCTAATGACAATACGGTAAGAGTTAATGGTAAATGTGTGATTCTTGTTTATACTAAGAATGATGAAAGAAGAAAAATAAATGATTTTTAATATGTACCTGGTATGAAGTGTAATGTGATAAGTGTTGGAAAGTTGATAGAGAAAAAGTACAAATGTTTCTTCAAGAACAAGGTATGTACAATTTATGATAAGTATCCAAGTAAGACGTTGATTTCGAGAGTAGAGATGAAAAATAATAGAATGTTTCCACTTATTATGAGAAATGATCTGACTGTCTCTTTGAATTCTTATAAATCTAAAGGTATGGATGAGTCATGGTTATGACATTTGAGATATGCCCATTTACATTTTGGAGGTCTAGGTTTGCTGCAGAAGAAGAAAATGGTGAAGGGGTTTCCCAGTATTCAACAACCAACAAGCTTCTGTGAGAGTTGCATACTTGCAAATCATCACACGGATAAATTTATTTCTGGAGTGTCGTACAGGGCTAAAGCTCCATTGGAACTTGTTCACACAAACATATGTGGACCGATGCAAACATCTTCATTGAAGGGTAATGTCTATTTTTTGACTTTTATTGATGATTGCAGTCGAAAAACTTGGGTTTATTTGCTGAAACAGAAGTCTGAAGCGTTTGATATATTTAAGAGGTTTAAAGTTCTGGTTGAAAAAGGAGAGTGGAAAATATATTGAATTCTTGAGATAAGACAGAGGAGGTGAGTATATGATCATTGATTTCATGGAGTTTTGTTAGTCTCATGGAATTAAGAGACAATTTACTACTCGTTATACTCCACAACAAAATGGAGTAGCTGAAAGGAATAACCAAACCATTATGAATATGGCTCGAAGTATGTTGAAGGAGAAGCATCTTTTGAACGAATATTGGGGCGATGCAGTTATTTGTTCAGTATATATTCTAAACAAGATTCCAACTAAGAGTGTGAAGAACCAAGTTCTACAGGAAACTTGGAGTGGTAAGAATAAAATCGTATCCCATTTGAGGATTTCCAGGTGTGTAGATTATGCACATGTACCTGAAGAGATGAGGAGAAAGTTGGATGACAGAAGTGAGAAACGTGTCTTTGTTGGATACAATGAGGAGTCTAAGGAATATAGACTCTATAATCCCATCACCAAGAAGTATGTTATCAATAGAGATGTTGAGTTCAAGGAAGAAGAAGTTTGGGATGGTACATTGATAAAATTGTTTTAGGGGGAGTTGAAATATCCCATGAAGATGATGATGGAGATGAGAAGGTCGTACAGGGTGGATAGTTAATTCCACAGTCACATACACCTGCAATAAGAAATCCTTTAAGACAATCACTAGGAGTCAACCAATCACAACTAAGAATGCCCATATCATATGAGCGTGGTGAGMCATTAGGTCATGGTGGACTGTAAATAGGATCAATGGTAAGTGATGAATCAAATYCTACTTTAGCTTCATTAAGAAACAAAATTAGAGGTAATAAGACTAGAAGTTTAAGAGAATTGTATGAGAAAAATGATGAAGTAGATCAAGTTTTGAATTTTTTTCATTAATTGCATATGATCTTGTAAATTTTGATGATGCTRTTAAGAAAGAAGTTTGGGTAGAATCCATGAATGAGAAAATTGATGCCATAGGAARGAATGACACTTGGGAACTTGTAGATTTTCCTGAAGATAAAAATTGTATTAGTGTTAAATGGATTTACAAGACCAAGTTAAATGCTGAAGGTGAAGTTGAGAAGCAAAATGCAAGACTTGTAGCTCAGGGGTTCAATCAACAACCCGATATTGATTATAATGAAACTTTTGCACATGTAGCCATGATTGATACAATAAGAATGGTGTTAGCCATTGATGCTCATAATAAATGGTGTATGTACCAGATGGATGTAAAATCTGCATTTTTAAATGGTTTTTCGGAAGAAGAGGTTTATGTGAAACAACCTCCAGGATACGATATTGATGGACAAGAAGGTAAGGTCTACATGTTAAAGAAAGTGTTGAATGGATTGAAACAAGCACCCAGAGTATGGTACAACATAACTGATGAATACTTGAAAGGTGAAGGATTCAACATGAGTCCAAGTGAGCCAACATTGTATACCAAGGTAAATCAGGAAGGTAAAATCTTGATTGTATGCTTATATGTTGATGATTTGTTTTTCACTAGAAATATTTCAGTTGATGATTTTAAGACAACCATGAAAACTGAGTTTGAAATGAATGATTTAGGAATGATGAAGTATTTTCTAGGCATGGAAGTAAATCAATGTGAAGATGATATTTTTATTTTTAAACTAAGTATGCAAAGGACATATTGAAAGGGTTTAGGATGGTGAACTGTAAACCAACTGTAACACTAGCTGCAACTGGCACAAAACTCAGTAAGAATGATGAGGGGTCATGTGTTGATCCAACTCTATATAAAAGACTGGTTGGAAGTCTCATGTATTTGACAACAACAAGACCTCATATTATGTTTGTTGTAAGTTTTATTTCTAGATTTATGGAGTCTCTAAAGAACACCCATTGGGAAGCTGGAAAAAGGATCCTAAGATATGTTGTTGGAACAACTAATTATGGTGTCCTGTACACATCAGATTCATATTTTAAGTTGATTGGATATACTGATAGTGATTTTGTAGGTAGTGTAGATGACAAGAAGAGAACATCAGGATATATGTTCAGCTTTGGATCAAGAGTTG
The DNA here is from genome assembly GCA_010110895.2 of Picea sitchensis. Classification (NCBI taxonomy): domain Eukaryota; kingdom Viridiplantae; phylum Streptophyta; class Pinopsida; order Pinales; family Pinaceae; genus Picea; species Picea sitchensis. The sequence goes on along the minus strand of SNQJ01S0056591.1, from coordinate 34,125 downwards.
TAGCTCGGGCTTCAAATAAAAAACCCATTGTGACTCTATCATCTGCTGAGGAAGAGTATGTAGCAACAACAATAATTTCGTGTCAGACTGTGTGGATGAGAAGGATTGTGGCTGAGTTGTTGCATGACCAATAATAACCAACTCAGATTTTTTGTGACAATAAATCAACCATTACTCTGTCATGTAATCATGTTTTCCATAAAAAAACTAAGCATATTGATACAAAATATCAATTTATTCGAGAGCTGATAAAAGTGATGAAATTTCCGTAGAGTTTTTCAAATCTGAAGATTAGTTTGCAAACATGTTTACAAAGCCCTTAGGAAAGGAATTATTTGAAATTCATAGAAAGAACATCGGGGTTTGTGAACTGTAATAATATTGCAGAGTTTTTTTTTTTGAATGAAATGATTAAGGTGGATAATGTAAGAAGATTAATCATTCCACCAACCAAAACAGGACTTATCTCAGATGATCGAATTTTGAAGAGTTACCACTGCCCATAAATTAATTTCCACCGCCTTGACCGCCTTATCCATTTAATGATCGAAGAGTTATCACCACCACACCGTTTCAGTTTTGATCGATCAAATTTCAAAGGGGAAATAAACCATTAATGTTTTGGAAAATCCAAATTCGATTTAGGCACAACGAAGGGGAAAGGTAACCGACTAATTGTATTAGTATATATACATCTATGTAATATTGATTTTGTATGAAAAATAAACATAAATAGACAGAGAGTTCTGGAGAGTATTAACATGATATTTTATGCTTTATTCATTTTTTTTTTTTTTGAGTTTGTAAACTCATGTTAATGTTTAGATTTATTACAAAGTAATTTATTTTTCTGTAGCATGCATACTCTATTTTTTGTTTGAAAACTTCATTTAAATTCCTGTGCTGTGAAATATTTTTGTTGTAGCTGCTATTGAGTTTTTAGTACAGAAGTACTCGGTTGATTTACTGTTGCAGGAAATGATTCATTAAAGTTATTTTGCTACTGGAATATGATTTTTTAGTCTACTGTTATAATTCCCATGTTTCTTATATAACTTTGTTTTGCTGTAATAACCTTTTACTCTCTGTTGAAACCCCTGTTGAAAAGTTTGCTGTAGAACAGAGTATCGATTTTTGTTTATGATGCATGAGTGGTTCACTTAAGTTTTTTTCTGTAAAAGATCTTTATTGTTTGCTTCAACACGTGCTGAAACAATTGCTGAAACACCTGGATGTAGCTTATAGGTGCTGTTACACAGTGTTAAAATTTGTGTAGTAATTGTTCATTGTTTTCTGAAGCACTCCCCTGCATCCTTTACACATCTGGCCATGATTATTTTATGGATATATGGCTATAGTTATTTTATGCCCGCACCATCCAAATGTGGCCATAAGAAACCAACACCTGGTAATGAATATTTAAAATATCAGTGGAGAAAATTATAAAATGGAATACTTGCTAATCATTTAATACTCGCAACTAGCTAGTGAGAACTGTAATTTCTTAATAAGATCAAGTAAATGTGAAAAAGTAAATACATAAATGTATGCCTTTATAAAACAAGGAAGTTAATGGCTGAAATCACAACCCTTCATTTATTGTGACGACTAAGAACATTCCATTCATATTTGATTCGGTCCATATAAATCACATTAAGAACTACGACCCTATTAAATATCCCCATTTCCAATAGGTATATGCCTCTAGGTGTAATAAATCCATTTTGGAGTAACAAAACAAAACACACAATCATGAGTTTAGAGATTCATAAGAAGGTCTGAAATAAAATCCATAGAAATAGCATGCCATGGGTGAGTGGGAATGGGTAGTAGATAATATACCCTGATTTTATAGTTTGTTAACCTAATCTGGCTACATAAAACACAAAAACACAACACCTCATAGACCTTGATCCGAATTTTATGAGCATAACGAAATGACTACAGATTATTACCAAATGCTTAACACAGAATAACAGAGATACAATAAAACTGGTTTTCTATTCAATAAGGAAATAAGCTGAAATCACAACCCTTCATTTATTGTGACGACTAAGAACATTCCATTCATATTTGATTCGGTCCATATAAATCACATTAAGAACTACAACCCTATTAAATATCCCTATTTCCAATAGGTATATGCCTCTAGGTGTAATAAATCCATTTTGGAGTAACAAAACAAAACACACAATCATGAGTCTAGAGATTCATAAGAAGGTCTGAAATAAAATCCATAGAAATAGCATGCCATGGGTGAGTGGGAATGGGTAGTAGCTAATATAACCTGATTTTATAGTTTGTTAACCTAATCTGGCTACATAAAACACAACAACACAACACCTCATGGACCTTGATCCGAATTTTATGAGCAGAATGAAATGACTACAGATTATTACCAAATGATTAACACAGAATAACAGAGATACAATAAAACTGGTTTTCTATTCAATAAGGAAATAAGCTGAAATTGTAAAATGCAACGGAAAACAAGCTTGCTGGAATGGTGGCGGCTTATGTCTGAGAAGAGATGTGACGACTGTGCTCATTCGCAAGAAGATGATTACAATGAGGCTCTCAAGGCCTTTTTACAATAAATAGGAGTTTCAAAAACCCTTAACATCCAAAAACCTAACCCTAGGAGATGAAGCGCCAAAAGTCATGTGGGCCCCGTTTGGGTAAGTCAGTACATCAACTTCCCGAGATTGTAACTTTTGCATACGATCTCTGTTTTAGGCGTATGATAGCCCATTGGAAAGATCTATCCAAGGAATACAACAGTTGCACAAAATCACATGAAGAAAATTTGCAACCGCAACATACCCCAAAAAACGTCGTTTAGGGCCTCAAAACGGCTCCGGAAGTTCATGACCCGAAAAACTGCTAAAAATAGTAAATTATAAAAATTGCTAGAAATCCATTTTGAGCCAGATAGGAAAGGTGGGTGGCCATCGATATACACCTGGATCAATCCTCCATCCTTAGGAAGCAATGGTATCCATTGCATTGAGTTCCCCCATTAGATGAGGAAATTTCTGCTGAATTTGGCCCCGGGTGAGCCATTAGCCTTGGTGCAGGAGTTTCCCTGCTTTGATGACTCGATAAAGCTGGATCCTTTGTTGTTGAGTGCCCTTGATCTATGTGTCCACAATATGATCATTGGATTCCTGTTGTATGCAGTCGGGGTTGATCTCTGTTGGTGTCAGTTGTTCTGCTACGTCTGAGGTCTCCAATAATGGTGGGAAATAAGGCCGAAGGAGGTCCACGTTGAACACTGGGTGCAAGCCAAGGAAAGGAAGAATGTTGAGCGCAAAAGAATGATCCCCCATAGCCTTGGTGATGGTGTACGACCCATATCGGAGTGGGTGAAGCTTCCGATGGGGTCCTGTAAGGCGTTCTTTCTGCAAGTGCAACCAAACTTTGTCACCCACTTGAAACTTATGTGGAACCCGATGTTGATCATGGCGCTGCTTGCACTTGTCATTATACTTCTATAGGATATCCTGAACCTGTTGGCGGATATGTTGGATCCTCTCAATGAATCAGGTGTCTTTGTCAGCCTCAGTTGGAGTAGGAGAGGAGTCGGTCGAGGTGACCGCAAGGGGAAGTGCAACATCTATGGGACCCAATGGTTGGAATCCCAACCCCACCTGAAAGGGGCTGTGGCCGGTTGAGCTATGCAGGGCTCGGTTGTAGCTATGCTGGACATAGGGAA
>SNQJ01S0056591.1:20344-30360 GCA_010110895.2 Picea sitchensis | reverse complement strand
TGGAATTATACATGCACAGGATATGCACGATCATTCGATTTACGACCTCGGTTTGGCCATCTGTCTGGGGGTGGAAGGTCATGGATTTGGTGAGCTTGGTGTTCAGCAGTGACCATAGGCTCGACCAGAATGTGCTAAGAAATCAACTGTCCCGATATGAGACAATGGTTTGTGGGATTCCAAAATGTACCCATACCCGTTCAAAGAAGATCTTGGCAGTGTCTTCTACTGTGATGCTCTTCTTGCAAGCAACCAGAATCGGCATCTTAGAAAAGTGATCGACAACCAAAAAAACACAGTCATTTCCCTGCTTGGTGGATGGGAGGCCCGACATGTAGTCCATTGAGATGGATTCCCATGGTCTGTTAGGAGTAGGAAGAGGGGTGTATAGGCCCTGTTTCTTAGTGGTTGGTTTGGTAATAGCGCAAGTAGTGCAAGACCTAATATACTTGCTGACCTCCTGTCGAAGTTTCATCTAGTAGAAATGTTTTTGTAGCATCACCACTGTCTTTTCGACGCCAAAGTGTCCTGCCACCCGGATGTAGTGGGCTTCCCAAATCAGCTTCGCTCGCTCAATTGAGGGAACACATATATGGCCCAGACGACACAACAACCCATCCTGAAGATGGAAATTATCGACAACTTCCTTTGCACCCAACATTTGGTAGGTGGTGGCGAAGTCTGGGTCTGTCTCATAGAGTTGGGGCCATCCAGAGGTCTCATGGCCGTAGGAGTCTAGCACTATGGTGAGTGCCGCGACTGGTGGTCTGCTGAGGCAATCAACGACACGGTTGGTGCTTCCTGTTTTATACTTGATGTTGAGGTGGAATTGCTGCAAGTATGTGGACCACTTTTGATGGCGGTCATTCTGCAATTTTCCTTGTGTCTGCATGAATTGTAGTGGCTTATGATCAATGTGGATTACTGTCTCCCTCCCAAGAATGTAATGTCTCCACTAGCGGTAGGATTGCACAATGGAGTACATTTCTTTGTCGTAAGTAGGGTACTTACAGACAAAATCTGATAGTGTCACACTATGATAGGCCACGGGGTGGCTGTGCTGCGTGAAAATGGCACCCACAACATACTCTAAAGCATCAGTCTCAATCTCAAAGGGCTGCTGTAGGTCTGGTAGTGAAAGTACCGGGGCTGACCACAAGCGCTGCTTCAAATCATCGAACGCTTGTTGTTGGGGTTGGTCCCATGCAAATTTCACCTTACCACCACCCCTGGTTATTTTGCTGAGGGCCCATGCAATATGGGAGAATCCCAACACAAACCTGTGGTAGAAATTGGCAAGGCCCAAGAAGCTCCGAAGCTCCATGAGTGTGGTTGGGGCTGTCCAGTCACGGATGACTTGGATCTTGGATGGATCCACATGTACGCCATGTTGATCAATGATGTAGCCTAGGTAATGGACCCTGTCCATGCCGAAGGAGCATTTTTCCAAGTTGGCATATAGCTTGTGCTGTCGCAGGGTGTGAAGAACCTGCTGAATATGCTGCAAGTGTTCGGCCCAAGTCTTGCTGTAAATGAGAATGTCATCAAGATACACCACTACAAAATTATTGGTGAATGGTCAGAGGATATCATCCATCATCCTCATGAAAGTGGCTAGAGCATTTGTCAGACCAAAGGGCATGACCAACCATTCAAAAAGGCCTTCCTTTGACTTGAAGGCGGTCTTCCATACATCTTTCTGTTCTATCAGGACCTAGTGGTAGCCAGACTTCAGATCAATCTTGCTGAAGTATTTGGCCCCCATGAGTTGATCAAGGAGGTCGTCGATTTGGGGAATCAGGTACCGGTTTCTGAATGTGATTTTATTCGGAGCCCGATAATCAATGCAAAGTCACCAGGTTCCATCTTTCTTCTGTACTAGCACAATTGGGCTCCTGCAAGGTGATGAGCTAGGACGGATGTGCCCCTTGTGGAGCAATTCTTGGATCTGTCGCTTGATCTCCTCATTCTCTAACAGAGAGCGACGATAGACTGGCCCATTGGGAAGCGACGTGTCAAGGGTCAGATCGATGGGGTGCTTGACCTGGCAGTGTAGAGGTACCCCGATAGGCGAGGAGAAGATATCTGAGTATTCTTCCATGACCTTATCTACTTGCTTTTGCTGTGTGGAGAGGTCGACTGCAGAGACCCTGGATGTGGCTATGATTTTTCTCTCATTTTGAGAGCGGATCACGAAGAAGACAAACTTCCCCATCTGAGAGATGATCTTCTTGAATTGCTTAGCAGAGATCAAGGAAATAGCACTAGGTGGGATAGCCTCGGGTATCCTGTACAATTTCCTGTTCAAAGTAATAATAACACTACGAGGCCTAGACTCATATATAACATGACGTTTCCATAAATAAGGTTGGCCCAAAAGAACATCACAAACTTCGAGATGAGAAGCATCACACAATACCTCATCTTTGAAGGGCTTGATGCCGTATGACAGTCGACACTATTGGCTGACGCAGAGATTTCTTCCTTGGCGGAGCCATCCAATGGTGTAGGGTTGTGGGTGCGACATTGTCGGCAGGGCCAGTCGCTTGATGAACTCTGCTGATATGAGGTTCTTCTGGCTACCACTATCAACAATGAAGTGCAGTGGGGTGCCTTTTACCCACATCTGGGAATAGAAGAGGCACTCTCCTTCTTTTGGCTCGTCTGGTTCACCATGCTGGAGCTTGGTGGTAGCAACGGTGGCACTAGGTTCCGCGTCAATGATCCGTATTCCCCTTTCTGGTTCTGAATCAGAGTCAGAACCTGCATCTGATTCAGAGGCTTTCACTTCATCCACCAACGTCTTCTTTGAGAGACAGTTAGCAATGTTATGCCAAGGGCTCTTATGGAAGTCGCATCACTTCCCAGTATCTTTCTTTGTTTTTCCGGTGTCCTTCTTTGCTTGCGGCTTGGATTGGTTGTCCTGATACTGTGCATCTTTGCTCTGTCCTTTGTTCTATGGGTTGGGGCTGCCTTTTCCTGGCTTTTGTTGTGAGGGGTTCCCTGACCCAAATTGTCGCGTCTTTTGTTTGAGCTTCTACTCGATTTTGACGACATATCGGTAGGCCACGCCCAAGGATGAGATGTCCAAAAATTCCATTTCGGTCTGGATGTATCTATGAAGAGCACCGCGATACTTGAGCACTAGATGTCTCTCTGAATCTTTGATACCCAACTTGGTGTGCAAGGTATGGAGGATATTTGTGAAATCTGGCACTGCTTGGTCTCTTTCTTGCCACAGTGTGGTCCATTTGGCATACAAGTCATCATAACTTCCGATAGGGTAGTATTGTTCCTTAATAGCATCCCTGAAGGATTCTCAGGTGTCCGTGACTGTAAATAATGAAGGTTCCTCTGTTTCCTTTTGCTCACAGAAAGTTTCCCACCAATCTTTGACATGGGGAACAACTTTGAGGAGCACAAAAGTAATCTTTTCTCTATTCGAAAAGTTATGGACAAAGAAATACCCTTCTACTAGATTCAACCACTTGTCTACAACATCTGCGTCTATCTGACCTTCAAATATAGGAGTATCGAAGTTTATTTGTACCTTGAAGGGGGCGGTGCCTCCGCTCGAAGAAGATGCGTCGCCTGTTGGTAGTTGCCGAAGGATTTACGCGAAATTATCCATCATCTCGTTACTCTGTTGCATGAGGGATTCCTCAATCAACAGTTTGAAAGGATATTTTGTCCCATCATATTTCTTTTCTCCTTCCATGAGAGGTCTCTTGGGTGTGCGAGAGATTTTGTCCTCAAGAGAAACAAGCTTGAGACCGAAATCTTTGTACTCCGACCTCGTTGGGGACATGCATTAAGGCGACAAGGAGCAGACCACTCTAATACCACTAATCCAGATTTTAGGAGCAGAATGAAATGACTACAGATTATTACCAAATGCTTAACACATAATAACAGAGATACAATAAAATTTGTTTTCTATTCAATAAGGAAATAAGCTGAAACTGTAAAATGTAGTGGAAAACAAGCTTGCTGGAATGGTGGCGGCTTATCTCTAAGAAGAGATGTGACAACTGTGCTCATTCGCAAGAAGATGATTACAATGAGGCTCTCAAGGCCTTTTTACAATAAATAGGAGTTTCAAAAACCCTAAACATCCAAAAACCGAACCCTAGGAGATGAAGCGCCAAAAGTCATGTGGGCCCCGTTTGGGTAAGTCAGTACATCAACTTCTCGGGGTCGTAACTTTTGCATACGATTTCCGTTTTAGACGTATGATAGCCCATTGGAAAGATCTATTCGAGGACTACAACCATTACATAAAATTTCATGATGAAATTTTATGACCGCAACATACCCCAAAAAACGTCGTTTAGGGCCTCAAAACGGCTCTCGAAGTTCAGGACTCGAAAAACTGCTAAAAATAGTGAATTATCAAAATTGCTAGAAAGCTGTTTTGAGCCAGCTAGGAAAGGTGGGTGGCCACCAATATCCACCTGGATCAGACCTAGTGTGAAATGCCAAAATAATTGCTTATGCAGATGAAGGAGCATTTAATGAGTGCCAAAGCGTCCCACATAAAGAGAAGAATACACCTCCAGGATAAGTAGATTTAGACATGACACAAAGATGTTAGTAACCTATATAACCATCCACCATAGAGAGTATAGTCTAAGAATGCCGTTTGATTGATGGTAGTAGGCTATGTATAGTTATAATTATAGGGTCAAAATATGGGTCAGATGGATGTTGTTTTTGTTTGAACATGCATATCTAGAATCCTCATAAATCAGAACATATCTAAAATTCGCATTGTCTATGTATGTTGATTACTTAGCAAATCTGTCATAGTACTTGTAACAACCACTTTATAAAAGTGGTTGATATAAGCCTATGATATAATTTTATACCTTTCCAAACTAATAATGTAGAATATCAATCACTTTTATAAAATGATTGTTGCTAATTGAGGACAACTTATATTTATAAATAAAAAGAAAAATATAAAAAATATAAATCCAAAACATAGACGTATACTATATTTATAATGTTAAATCTCTCTCTCTCTCTCTCTCTCTCTCTCTCTCTCTCTATATATATATATATATATTAAAAAATATATTATTAATTGTAAATAAATATCTAAATCTAAATATAAAAATACAAAGCAAAGTATTTATAAAAATATAATATATTTATAGTGTTAAATAATTAGTTATTTAGCATTATAAATATATTATATGTCTGTTATATTGTTTATTATATAAATAAATAAGTAAATAAGTAAATATATGATGATGATGATGATTAACGTTCATTAATACCTAAATGGTCTATATGACCTTAAGAGGGTAAGGGATTACTTGCAATTCTTTAGAATTTTATTTTTGTGCTCGAAAGGCATTAAGACAAGCTTTCCAAGATCACCATATTTTTGTTGGGTTAAAAGGTTAGGAAGGTTGGTCTTGCATGACAAATATTTTTAAATTGAGATATAATCTAGGTATCGGCTCGACAATCTAATAGAAAGTGATTTTCATATTCAACCTTTTTAGTGTTACAAAGGCGGCACACTCTTTCATCCCATGGCGTTTTAGGAATTGAACAATGCTCAGTTTCACTATGGAACTAGTGAGAGTTCTTATCCTATCTTAGCAATGCTTATTTTTTTCTTTACACTTGTCAAAACATAGAGATAATTTTGATCTTCTAGATTAGGGTTGATTACATCCTTATAATACCTTAATTTTTTTTTTTCCTCTAACTCTTTATCACACCACATTTTCTCCTTAAATTTTGATTTAATTATACTTTTAATAGTATCCTTATTCTGAAAAATGGTGTCTTCCATGATTCCCCAATGGCTTATCTAAGACTGAGCATCTTTATGCCATCCTCGCTTGAGTCAAAGGTGATTACGACTAGATTTTGAAGCAATTTTAGGAAGCCTATTGTGTTCCATGCTTTTTAACTTGTTCTTATACATTGGGTATATAGTCATAGTCGTTCTCTCAATGGGGGGAAAGTATTTCCTCTAAGAGGAGGATGGGATAGGGTGTATTTCCTTTGATTATGAGATTATAGGTTATAAAATTCTTTTGGATTTTCTCTATCTTTCTCCAAGATTCACGAGAGATATTGCATCCCTATATTTCACATCCATATAGAATAAAAAACGTAACAAGAGTCTCAAAGAGGCGTTTCATCTTATCCCATATCTAAATATTGGTTGATTTACAATTTTTTTCAAGCCCATAATAAGCTTTCCATCCCCCAATAATCCTTTTCTCAATGCTATAATTCCAATTGAGCTTGTGGTGAATATCATTTCCATGATATTTGTATGAATTCACTTCCTCCAATTTTTTGTTGTCATATACAAAGGTATCATAAGTGATATTATTGGATTTAATAATCATGATCTTATTCTTGTCAGTATTAATAGTCATACCCATATTGGAGTAAAAACACTTGAGGATTATTAGTTTATTTTCAAGCTCGTAGGGACTCCTTGTCATAAGAAAAATATCATCAACATAAAGAAGAATATTGATGACTATAAAAATGACAGTAGGGATGACACAACCTGCTTCTTCCAAGAAATATTCTAACTTGTCAATGTATATGCAAAAAAGGGTAGGGGACAAGGGAAAACCTTGCTTGACTATAATATTGCATTTAGTCTCTTTCAACCAACCCTAAATTTTATTAAACTTGGAAATAATGTTCTCGTACCACCTTATTGCAGAAACTCTCAACTCGAAAGGAACTTTTTATTTCTTCCAACCTGTCCTACATGTTTTTCCTGGGAACTGTGTCAAAAGATTTTCTAAATTCAACAAAACAACATAAAAGATTGGTTTAAGTATTGTGGAACTCCTCTACAATGATCCTAAAGGTAACAAGATGCTACATAGTTGAATGATATCTCCTAAACCTGGCCTGACATTTATCTATTTTACTGTGAATTTCTAGCCAAAGGCTAATCTTCTTTTCCAAAATTATTCCATAAATCTTGGCTAAGATCGGGGTAATCATAATGGTCCTATAATTAAAGGGACCATTTCTATCCCCATTTTTAAAAATAATAATAATGAGGATTTGAGTCCATGGTTTATGGAAGCCATGTTTGACTACTAAATTGAAGAGCTTGTGCATGTGAGGGATGAGGATAGGTCCTCTAATTTTAAATATTTAATCTTGGTAGCCTTCAATGTACTTAGCTTTCCCATTTGCAAGCTGCTTAACCACAAACTCTATGTCATCCAAAGAAAAAACTTCATCCTATGTAGGGAAAATAGGAATGATGTCCATGGCATTAGGGAACTATTAAAAATTTTTAATGTATGAATTCCAATCCCTTAAGGGAATCATATTATTTTCTTTAGTATTGTTGATTATAATTTTCCTCTAGAAATTCTTAGGATAAAGCTTAGATAGTTGTGAAAGTTTCTCTTTCCTTTTACTGATATGGTACCTTTTTTCCCTTTTAATTAGGGATTTGTACGTATTGATCTTATTGAGTTTTAAGGACTCATTAGAAGCATCCCTAATGACTTTCCTAGCAATTTTACATTCTTTATCATACCAAGGGTTGGTCTTTCTATTATTCTTTTTAAAGGACACCTCGAAAGAGAGCTTGTTAATAGAAGTGGAAAGGGTATTTGTAAAATTATGATAGAGGTATTCAATGTTGTACTTATAATTTAGGAGATGCAATTCACTATTTAAATCCTTTAAGAAAAGGTCAACTTTACTTTTGTCAAAGAGAAGTTGCCTTTGATTATTATAATTCTCTTAAATGGTGCTCATATGCATGGAAAAGTTTAGAGTTAGGGTTAAAGGTCTATGATGAGAGTATGGTTCATGGCCATTTAAAAGGTCAAAAGTTACTATTTGGTTGGAAACATAGATATTAGCTATCACATAATCTAGGACACTACTACCTAGTCCATGAATACAAGTCACTTGGTTGGAGTTTGGCCACTTCATTACTCCATTGCAAATTATTAGGTCTTGAGAGCTCCAGATCTTGAACAAATCAATACTAAACAAATTCTTAATTAGGTCTTCAGAGCTTCTTTTGTAGCTATTAGATAAAACTATTGGAAAATATTTAACAGACAACGAATACTTGTCATTGATGGCAAGTACAACAATGAAGATGGCAAAGATCAACATAATCAACAACAACAATGATCGTTGGATAAACAATTATGAATTCCCGATGACGGTCAAATCTCAATAGACATGAAGAGCACGCAGATATGGAGGATAGATCTTGGGCATTAGATCCTAGCGTGAGGATCGACCATCGTAGGATCCAGGAGAATCTGCACAATCTTTAAAAGTGCAGGGTGAAGCGAGTTCGCGAAATCTCGAAATCCCGATGCAGACACAATAAAGACTTGCGAAATCACGAAAAGATCCTGACCATCAATACACCAAAAGATGTGGACCGTTGATCTAAGCTCCATTTCAGAGTTTCACCTATCACAACTTGGAGTGACAAGAACCTCCATCGAAGGAATCATGATATGCGGAATCATGATTTAATCGCAGCCGTCAGATCAAGGTTTGTTCTGGACCGTTGATCCAGCTCCATATTTGAGCTTCACGACTCGTGACTTGGAGAGGCAAGAAACATGACCATCCAAATCGTGATATGTGAAATCGCGATTTAATCGCAGCCGTTAAATTAAGATCAGATCTGGACCACCGAATCAAAGGACAAGTCGCTGACTTGGAGTCAACAGAGCATGGTGTGGAAATTCGCGAGATGCGAGATCATGATAAGATCTGGACCGTCTGATCTATGGAGATTTCAACCATTGATCAGACTCAATGAATTTTATAAAATCGCGAGATCTGAAGTGCCTTTTGGCACAGCCTGTGGTCATCGCATGTGGTCACATGGAGGAAGGACCTAGTGCAGATAAGCTCCACCTTGGAATTTCAGGGATCGCGTATGGGAGTGTTGAGACACTGGATCATACGAATGCTGAAATACCGAAAAGGTGAATTGTCGGTGTAACTGTAGGTCACCTCTTATGGTCATGGAGAGGAGGGAGCTAGAGCAGGCAAGCTCCTTTTTGAAGCTCATGACATGGAGACTCAATATGTCTCATCGTAGAATCTCCGAATTGCGAAAGTGTGAAACGAGTAAATAACGACAATACTCTTCAAGGTTAATCCAACGGTGCAGGTGAATTTGAGCATAATCGGAGGGCTACTGTTGCACAACATAGTGAAACTTCCAGAAACCACTGATGGTTTCTACCAGAGGACTCGAAGACACTTCAGGGTGATTGAACGAGGAGATTAAGAGTCTCTGGGAATCTTCAAGAGGTATGAAGATGCTCGTGGAGGCGATTGACAGCTGGATGAGCATTGAAGCTTGTAACTAGAACAGAGAAGGTGAGATCGATTGTCACAGAGAAGACAAAGAGTCTCAACTGCCAGAGAGGCTGAGGAATCTCAACATAACATACAGTGATGCTGAATGAGTGGAAAAATGGCCAGAGAAGATGAAGAGTCACGATGATGATCAGACAGAGCAATCAAGTTGTGGAGGATAATGACGTGGTGTGAGTAGGCAGAGGGATTGCGCACATTGCATGCAAAAGGTGCACAAAATCTATAAATACACAGTACAGAGAAGATATGCGGATGCTGTTGCTGTTGTTGAAGGTGATTCATGCATGAAGGAGGAGGGAAGTGCAACAACTGAATTGAACATAAGAGGAACTGTGCAGTGAATGGACATGGCGCTTAGAGCATAAAAGGCAGAAGAACAGACAACGCAACTCAGGTGTACAGGAAGGTAGTGAGGAAGACAGAGCAACGAAATGCAGTAGAAGAGTGATGAAACTGGTAAGCTGTTATTGAACACTATATCACTGTAATAGGATTCAATATTTCATATTCATAATCCAGGGTGGTAGGGAGGTGCTAGGGAGGACTGTTGTCCTCAGAGGTTCAAGTGGGTGCTTGAACACAGGGAGTTGTAGCTTCCTTCTAGTCGGTGCTAGAGAAACCAGGGAGTTGGTGCTTCCTTC
>SNQJ01S0056591.1:0-10982 GCA_010110895.2 Picea sitchensis | reverse complement strand
GAGAGGAAGGGGGGTTATATAGATTAAAAGATAGCAAGGTGGGGAGAGTGGGGGAGAGAGGGGGATATATGGAGAGAGAGAGCGAGGGTTAGATGCAAGAGGTAAATATAGAATGGGATAGAGATGGATTGTTTGAGAGTGTGATAGGTAGGGATAGAGAGAGGAAAAGAGAGAGTGAGAGTGAGAATAACAACAAGGAGAGAGAGAGTGAGACTGAGTGTGAGAGGAATGGGGGAGATAGAGGGAAGGGGGCTAGAGATATATAAAGAGATAAATTGGGGGAGAGTATAGGAGAGAGGTGGAGGGGGATATAGTGAGAGTGAGACTAACAAAAATGAGAGAGAGAAAGAGGTGGTAGATGTAAGAGAGAAAGATAGGATAGATAATGGGAGGGAGGGGGAGATATAGAGGGAGGAGGGGGTAGAGAGAGAATGTTTGAGTGTGAGAGGGGGGTAATATAACTAAAGAGAGGGTGGTTAGACAAGGAGTGTTTGAGTGTGTGAGAGGGAGAAAAAGAGAGAAGGTAGAGAGAGAGTGAGAGGAAGGGGGGAGACATAGTGGGGAGGGGTAGATGTATGAGAGAGAGAGCAAAGAGATAGTGTGAGGGAGGGGGAGAAAGAGAGGGAGGGGGATATAGTGAGAGTGAGACTAATATTGAGAGAGAGAAACATGTGGTAAATCTAGGAGAGAAAGAGAGAAGAGATAGTGGGAGGGATGGGGACAGTTAAAGGGAGGAGGGGGGTACAAAGAGAATGTGTGAGTGTGAGAGGGGGGTGAAGATAAATAAAGAGAGGGGGGATGGACAAGTATTGTTTGAGTGTGTGAGAGGGAGGGAGTGGGAAAAAAAGAGAGAGGGTAGAAAGAGAGTGAGAGGAAGGGGGGGAAAGAAAGTGAGGAGGGGTATATGTATGAGAGAGAGAGTGGAGATATAGGGAGAGGGAGGGGGAGAGAGAGAGGGAGGGAGAGAAAAGGGGGTGGATATATATTGATACTAATTGTGAGAGGAAGGGGGAATATAGAGGTAGTGGAGGGTAGATATATATAAAGAGATAAATGGAGGCAGAGTAGAGGAGAGAGAGAAAGAGGTGGTAGATGTAGGAGAGAAAGAGAGGAGATATAATGGGATGGAGGGGGAGAGATAGAGGGAGGAGGGGGGTAGAGAGAGAATGTGTGAGTGTGAGATGGGGGGAAGAGAAAGAAAGAGAGGGGGGTTGGACAAGGATGGGGTGGAGAGAGAGTGAGGCTGATTGTGAGAGGAAGGAGGGAGATACAGGGAAGGGGGAGTAGAGAGATAAAATAACTTAATGGGAGATAGAAAGTGTGTGTGCGATAATGTGGGAGGAAGAGAGAGGTAGAAAAAGAGGGGAGGTAGAGAGAGGTATATAAAGGATGGAGGTAGAGAGTGAGTGTGTTAAAGTGTGGGAGGGAGAGAGAGGAAGCCATATAAGGGGGATAGAAAATGTGTGTGTGAGAGTGTGGAAGGGAGACAAAGGAAGACATAGAGGTGGGATAGAAAGTGTGTGTGGAAGAGTGTGTGAGAGAGAGAGAGGAAGACAAAGAGGGGAGGTAGAGAGTGAGTGTGTTATAGTGTGGGAGGGAGAGATATAACGACATATAGGTGTCAGGAAATGAAAAACACTTCCACACTAATCCTAGAATAAGAGAAGAAAAATTTAATCAAGAAAGAAAATGACACAAGCAATCACACAGTACACCAATATTTTACCCTGGAAACCCTTAACCGGGAAAACCAACATTCTAACCTTAGTCCACACCTAAGACCAAATAAACATCATAACTTCTTGCACATGCAACAACAACCCTATATCCAATTCGGCTTACATATGCATGACCTGCAAACTACACTTACACATGCATTAACCTGCAAAAGTGCATTCTATGATTACCTTACAACATGAGCACATGATTACAACATTATCATTTATGACCTTACAACATGCCTCTTTATAGGATTTACAACAGGAAAAAACATAAATATTGGTGCCCAAAAACGGTTACAGATCCATGCATATCATTCACTACAAATCATGCAAATCCTGAGATTTTGGTACAGTCGAATTCGAGTCGGGTTTACCATTCGACTACCAGTCAACCTTCATTCAGTCTCTAGTCAGACGTCTCATGCCCGCACTTCAACCTATTGTTGGTTGACTTTTCATCGATATATTCAACTTCAACTTTACCTCGTCGACTCCCCTGACCTTCAACTTGATGTCAATATACCTTGACTTAGAATTGCTGTTGATCCACCTCGAATTCGACCTTCATTCAATTCACCTCGACTAGACTTTCACTGGAAAAACATAACAACCCAACATTCTCCCACTTGTTGTCTTCTTTGATGAAACAAGAGATTCCTGAACTTCCGTTCATAGAACCATGGCAGTAATGCCCATTGCCTCTTTGCACCAAGAGAACTTCACAATAGTCACATCGGCCTATCGACCCCATTTTCCACCATTCCAAATTAGTAGGGATCAATAAATTTTATAAAGTGGTTGTTGCTAGTTTTAACATGCAACACTTTTTTTACTATTTTCATTCATTACAAAAATTCAAATATACACTGAAAAAATGTAATTTTTTGTTCAAGACTATAAATAACATATAAATTGCAAAAACTAATGAATTTTTATAGTTTCATTAGCGGAAATGGAACTCGGTTCTATACCGTTGCATGATACTATTTTATGACTGTATTCTTACCAGTTTACATGGCCACAAAATTTTAAGATGAAGACCTTATACAATAAACCCCTATCAAAACGCAAAAAAAGACGTGCTAAAAACTTAAGTTTGGTTGTTCCTGTCTTCACTATCATTCTCCATACTAGTGGCTAGTTCATTGGGATGAAATGGATGAGGAGGGCCTCTTGGAGAAGAAGTCGAGTCCATATTCAAATTGGTGCTTGATTTGGTTCCATTTGTCTGGTCCAACATGAATATTAAACCCTCCATTAATGTTCCTACGATCAAGCTTTCTTCGCATCAGAATTTGGGGATGTCATAATTTGAATCAAAATTTGGGGATGGCAGTCAAGGTTATGTTGATTATACTACCCTCCTGCGCTAAGTCTTACCATCGTACCATTATTGAAGGATCTATGAAGGCCTATCTATGGATTAGATAATCATTCAATTGAATAACATAACAATATACTAAACACTAAATGATTAAATCACAATATCATAGAAAGAAAAAATAATTATTATTTAGGTAATTGCACAAAAGGTTGCGTTCAACTATGATCAACCTTGATCTTTATAACAATACATAGCCTCATAGAAAAAATAGTTAGTTTCTCTTGATTGAACGCTTACAACAATTTATTTTAGAAAACTACTCATGCATTTTGCATGCATTATTTAGTCAGACAATCTATATATGAATACTAACCGAGAAAAAATAAAAATGCAAATAGATTGCATCATGTCAGATGATTGACAAGACTGCATCAATTACCAACATACTCCCCCTTGATGCTTAGAGGGCTCACAATCTGATCTCGAAGTTTCAGAAACTGGACTTTAACAACTCCCTTAGTGAAAATGTCTGCAATTTGTTCTTGAGTCTTTATATATCTTAGTTCTACTTCCTTCTTTTGTTTCTATTGAAGCCACTATCCTGAAAATATCCATCAATCCTAGCATACCATGTTCTTGGTGCTTGATTGAGGCCATACAGAGCCTTCTTCAAGTTGTATACTTGATGTTCTTTTCCTTGCACTTCAAAACCTTGTGGTTGTTCCACAAACACTTCTTCTTCTAAGTACCCATTCAAAAAGGAACTTTTCACATCCATGTGATGAATGCTCCATTTCTTCTGAGCTACTAATGAAATCATCATTCTAATAGTCTCTTGTCTTTCTACTGGTGCAAATGTTTGTTCATAATCAATTCCATACCTCTGTGTGATTCCTTTAGCAACTAATCTTGCCTTGTGTCTTTCAACACTCCCATCACTATTGTACTTAGTCTTGTAGACCCATTTAGTACCAATGTTTTTCTTGTCATGTGGAAGTTTTGTAAGCTCCCAAGTATCATTCATGTGAATAGAATCTATTTCTTCTTGCATTTCTTGCACCCAAACCTCATTAGTACATGCATATTCAAAACATGATGGTTCAAAATCAGCCTTGGAAAGTAAAGAAAAAATTACTGTCTCACCTATTGGAATTTCTTCATGTGCAGGACTTTTACTCCTTTGATAAATGTCACTTAATCTTCTTACCTTCCTTGCAGAACTTGAATTTGATATTGGGCTTGCACTTGGAAATGGAGAATTAAATGAGGGGCTACTTGGTGGATTTGTAGCACTTGGAACGGAAATATTAGTGGGCTTCTCATTATCAATACCATCAATAATATCCCTATCCAAAACAGATTTAGACATATCACCATGGCATTTTTGATGACCATAAACTCCCCCTTCATAAAAAAATACATTTCTTGACACAAAAATGCTATTAGTGAGGGGATTATACAACCTGTAAGCCTTACTTTGTTCACTATATCCAACAAAAATGCATGACTCACTTTTTGGATCTAACTTTTGTCTCTTTTGATCAACTACATGGACATAAGCTACACAACCAAAGACTCTGAAATGATTAACATTAGGCTTTTTTTCATACCATGCTTCATATGGAGTCATCATATCAAGTGCACTTGTGGGACATCTATTGAGAATATATATAGATGTAGCAACTGCATCACCCCAAAAAGAATTGCTTAATCCCTTGGTTTGTAACATACTTCTTGCCATTTCCACCACTGTACGATTTTTCCTCTTTGCTACTCCATTTTTTTGAGGTGTGTAAGTAGTGGTGTGTTGTCTTTTGATGCCATTCATATCACAATAATTTTGAAAATATTTTGAACAAAATTCTGCTCGACAATCAATCCTTAAGCACTTGATTTTGCAACCTCTTTCATTTTCCACAAGGGCTTTAAACCTCTTGAATGTATCAAAGGCTTCATCGCTAGTCTTCAAAAAATAAACCCAACACTTTCGTGAGTAATCATCAATAAAAGTAATACAATATGATGACTTACCCAAACTCTTTGTCTGCATAGGACCACAAATGTCCGAGTGAACTAACTAAAGTGGATAATGGGCCCTCCATGCATTTCCTTTTGAAAATTCCTCTCTTGCATGCTTTCCTTTAGCACATCCTTCACAAATATCCCTCTGTTCTTGAACCTTAGGAAAACCATAAACTAATTATTTTGATGTTAGAAGCTTCAAACTATGAAAATTCAAATGTCCATACCTGAGATACCACAACCAACTTTTTTCTTCATATGCCATATTGGCAAGATGGTTTTTATGTTCTCCAAACATCAATGGGAACATTCTATTATTTGAAATAGGCACAACTGTAACCACCCTATTGCCTCTATCCTTATCATAAATTGTACATTGTTGATTTTCAAACACCACCTTATAATTTTTCTCACACAATTGGCCAAGACTGAATAAATTATGCTTTAATTGTGGAGTGTAATAAATGTCTTTAACACTTTTCATACCTTCTTTAGTATGGACTTCCATAGCTCCTTTTGCAAAAATCTTCAATGCTTTTTCATCACCCAGCTTGATCTTGGATTTAAAACTCTCATCCATTGTAGAAAATAACTTCTTATTTCCTGACATGTGGTTAAAACACCCTGAATCTAAATACCAAATATCTTTAGTGCCATTTTCAGCTTTGTTATAAGATACAAATAAATTGTTTGGATAGGCTTCATCACCTTCTTGAGCATAATTAACACCTTTTTTATTATTACCTTCTTTTAATCTACAATCCATTTCAAAGTGACCATACCTTTTACAATAATAACACTGGATATTTCTTTTATCAAATCTTCCTCTGTCTCTTCCTCTTAAACCACCTCTTCCTCTTGGATAATTCTGATTTTGACCTGTACCTTGACTTTGGTTTCTTTTGCTGCTAGTGTTGGCATCTTTATTCTTTGTAATTTGCAATTTTGAAGAAAAATATTTCTCACCACTTTCTACTAATGAATCTATCAATATTTCTTCATGAGACATAAGAGATCCAACTAGGTGATCAAACTGAAGAGTAGACAAATCATTTCTTTCTTCAATGATTATGGCAACATGGTTCCACCTTGGAGTTAGAGACCTCAACACCTTTTTAATCAAAACCTCTTTGTACACAATTTCTCCAAGAGTAGCCATCTTATTGACTACATCTTTTAATCTCACACAATAATCACTTACATTTTCAGCTTCTTGCATCTTCAATTTCTCTTTTCAATGTCTATAGCTTGACAACTTTGACTTGATCACTGTCTTGGTAAGCTTCTTGTAGAGTCTTCCAGGCATCTGCTGCTGTCTTTTCACCTGCAATTCTTAGAAACAAGATTTTATCAAGAGCAATTTGAATATGAAATAAAGATTGAGCATTCTTCCTTCGAGATTCCTTCTTAGCTACTCTATCATTTTCATTAAGAGTGGTCCAATCTTCTGGCTCTGCATAACCCATTTCTACAATCTCCCATAGATCTTTCCCTATCAAAAAGGTCATCATTTTGATGCACCAATAATTGTAATCACTTCCATTAAATTATGGAATGGGTAATGAATTAGAGTTTGACATGATTACCCTTAAACAACAACCAACTCTGATACCAAATGAAGGATCTGTGCAGGCCTATCTATGGACTAGATAGTTATTCAATTGAATAACATAACAATATACTAAACACTAAATGATTAAATCACAATATCATAGAAAGAAGAAAGAATTATTATTCAAGTAATTGCACAAAAAGGTTGCGTTCAACTTTGATCAACCTTGATATTTATCACAATACATAGCCTCATAGAACAAACAATTAGCTGCTCCTGATTGAACGCTTACAACAATTTATTTTAGAAAACTACTCATGCATTTTGCATGCATTATTTAGTCAGACAATCTATATATGAATACTAACCGACAAAAAAGAAATCTGCAAATAGATTGCATCATGTTAGATGATTGACAAGACTGCATCAATTACCAACAATTATCCATATTCATCTAGGTTAACCACCGCTACACGACCAACTTAACCACTACCGCATCCAGGCTAACCACTGTTGTGCTAGTTGAAATACATGCTAGATGATTGAAATACATGCTAGACGCTCAACTTAACCACCACTGCATCCATCTTAACCTGAAACACATGCTAGATGTGGCAATGCTTCTCTGCTACCCTTATTACACCAATAGGCGTCTCCCCTATTGGAATCGATCGATTAATCAACCTTTTAATTAAAAATTTTAATCTTATGGTCTATAGTTAAATATGCTGGCATATTCTTCATCTGGTCTCCAAATCAATGAATGAGATTTAATGTTGATAACGTCCTGGCATATAGAAATGCATCAGTTAAGCTATTTACTTTCTCACATTTACTTAATCATATTAAAAAATTGCTTCCCTAACCATTGATTGCCACGTTTACGTGGTTAACAAAAATTAATGTGTATACAAAGCTTCATTAGATAATTACCTCACACCTCTCTTTCCTCTCATGCCACGGATCACATATTGGGGGAATCGTTTTATTTTGCCTCATTTCCACGGATCACGTATTCGGGAAAACATTTCATTTTTTTTTTTATGGTGTGAAGCGTGTGATGGTGTTTGAATTAAAGCAGGTTGTGCCACATTTGTCCACTGTATGAAGGGATCACAATATGCCAGAATATAGTTGTTCTTCAAGAACACTCGCTCCTTCCAGAGTGACGCTCCATTGGAAACACATGAATGCTCAGGTAACCCAACATGTCTATATTGGAAAATGGGGATTGCGAGCATTTGTTTCAATTGATAAGGGAAGACATATTCTTCAGCTCCCATCCTCCATCCATTGAGGAAGCTGGATCTCGCCATGTGCATGGATTTTCAATTGAAACTCGCCTGTACACGGTCTCTGACTCCATATATATATATATGCTTGCATAGATTTGAGCGTATGATCTTTACGCAGACCCCCTGCCCGCGGGTCGAGATCCGCTCAGGATATTCACTACAACCACACCAAGGGTTAACAACCCCTTTGTTCAATCCACAAAGGACTTCAGGTTTTGGGGTTTTATGATCCCTGATGTCGAGATTCTCGACTCTTCCACTTGCCGAAACCTGAAATGCCGAAACTCTGAAATCTCTGACCGCGTCCTCCTCTTCTCCTGTATCGGGTTTCGCGACTTCGGGAATTCCAGAGCAAGGAATTCCAATCCCTTGTCTCCTAAAGTGCCGAATTTCTGAATCCTTACACGTTCATCGATCTTTGGTTCCTCAACGGGTTTTTTTCGCCTTTTCGAGGTTTTATACTTCACGATTTCGTGAATCCTGTCGTGAGGTTTCCTGACTCTCCAACCCCCAAACAATCAATGGAGTCTAACTCTGACTGTTGATGAAAACTTTCCACCTGTCCTCCCAACTGTCCTTAGTCTCTGACGTGGATTCCTGCCACCTGTCCCCTTTCCCGGCTTTCGAAACTTGATCTATCCTCCTGTCACTATTTCCTCTGTCTTTTCGAAGTTCCGAACTCCGAAGTAACGACGATACAGAATCAATGGAAGACCGTCATCCTCTTGATACGACGACCCACGTGATTTCGGGTTTTTGGGTACCAGGAGTTCGAAACTCTCGATCCCAAAACACTTGTCACCACAAATCCCGAATTCCCGAATTTCGAAACACCTAAATACCGAAAATGCCTTCACAAATATTTCGTGTTTCACAACTTCAGGACTCCTGATGTGAAGTGTCCTGAATCCTTGTCAACGTAAAAGCCGAAACTCTGATCTCTGAAGTGCCAAAATTCCACTTCAAGGATTTTTGGGTTTTACAACTCCTGGTTTTTCAATACAAAGGCCCCTGACTCCTTGTCGTCAAGGCTTCCGGTATTTCGAATCCTGATTTTCTGAAATCCCGAAATTCACATCAAGTTCTGTCACAACTTGCGACTTCGGGTCTTTCACTCCACTGTGTCCCGATCGCTTGTCCTCAGGACCCCCGAAATTCTGAACTCTAAAATTCCAAAACGCCGAAATTTTTTCTCCTAGCCTTCACACATGCTAATCCACTTTGCGCTTTGGGAGTTCGAGCGACCAAGGGTTTCGTCCACACTTCGGACTTACAACTCCCGAAATGCCAAAATGATCTCGACGGTCTAACAATCATGTTCAACGAACCATATTGGATCCTACCTCTTGAAGGATGAATTCCTCCAATCTCTTAACTTCCCCGCAACTCTCCTCGATCCTATGGTCCTCGCTATTTCGGGGATTCTCCACAGAGAATTTCGACCATCCGATTCTTCCCTCAAGAACCTCTGCGAAATGAACTAATGTCCCCTCTCCGTGACCTTCCTTCTGCAAAGAAACTTCACTTCGCCTCCCTTTGAATACTTCAAAGGCACTACTCCTTCTGAGCTTCTCTGATAAATTCAAGCCTTGAAAAAGGGCCTCTGCTTGCACTCCTTGCAGCAGACCTTCAAATACTACTGCGTATTTGAACTCTCAACTCTGTGCACCTTCTGCAACAACAATCTCTCTCTCTCTCTTTTCCACCTTAGTTAACAATATTCTAAGGATTCAACTAGCCTACGCATGCCTTGCACAACTCCTACGATCCACTTGCACTTCTATTGAAATGAGAACAATGGTATCCCTCCTGAGCTTTCAGAGATGAACTCTGAACCTTCGTCAACGCACACCTTGTGAACATTTCACTGCACTCCTTGCAGGAAATTCTCTCACTCAGGAAGAGAAACAATTGAAACTCATTCTGTCTCTCTCTTAGCCTTCAAACATTCAACATGAAATCATACATACACAACATATCATCACAACCAATGCATGACATAGAGAATAAAACAACTGTAAGCATACCATTCAACATGTGCAAACATAAAACATCATAACACCATGAATTTGAGTTAAAGCTTCATATATTAATTCAAAGCTCCTGTACATGAGTTCTTCTTCTCAACTCTCTGCTACAACTCTCTCTTCTCTTGATCTATCCTAATGATATAATGATCTAATCTTTTTTTGATACAAAGATGAGGGTGTCTATATCCGTTTTCCCTCCTGTTCCTAAAACTGTCTAATCTGGAATTTAAATCTACCTACTTTCATTAACTATGCATAAATGCCTCTACATTCTACAGATGAGAGCGAATCGCTCATGATCTGTTTACAATACGCAAGTACACTTCCTTTTAACCATTACATTAATGCTTCAAAAGCATTTTCAAAACGTGTAAAATGTATGTTGCACTTTCCAGCTATCTTCTGCCTTCATGCTAGCTTGCTGTTGACGATGCTCCTGCATCATACTCCCTCGCTTGAAAATTTTCATGGAATCCTATTCATGAGCTCTTGCACTTTCTATCCATGCTTTTGAATTTTTGCTTCATCTTCCCAACTGGCATCTTCAACTGGATGTCCCTTGCATTTGACCAAGTACTCAAAATATTCTTTTCTCCTGGTCATCTTGCTGACTCTCTTGTCAAGTATACTTTCCATTTGTGGATTTTCATCTATAGGTAGATGTTTAGCCCACTGAACCTCTGTCTATTCACTATCTACTCCTGCTTCTTTAGCTTTGTAAGGGTACAAATATGAGATATTGAATATCGGTGAAATTCTGATTCCATTGGGTAACTCGATATCATATGCGTTTTACCCAAATTTATTTATGACCTTGCATGGTCCAATCTTCTTCATTTTCAGTTTGTTATATGTTCCCCTTGGGAACCTTTCTTTCCTCAGATGTGCAATAATCAGATCACCAAATTCAAACTGAAGTTCTCGCCTGTGTTGATCTGCTCTGCGTTTATACTCTTGATTTGAATTTTGCAAACGTTCCCTCACTTGGCTGTGAAGTTCCTTCATTGCCTCTGCAAAATCCTCTGCACTAGCACTTCT